>QAXH01003068.1:0-15142 GCA_004335635.1 Chloromonas sp. AAM2 | reverse complement strand
TATAGGGTAGTATTTGCACCAGGGAAGCCGTCGGAGGACACGCAACGAGATGGGCACCGCCCTGGCCTACCCTGAGCAAGAAAGCAAAACAAATGCAGCGAACAAGGCAGGCCGGGCAGGCCAACTGAAGGCAGAACAGGAACAAGCCGCCTGAGCTTGGTCAATTCGGTTGGGTCTGTTGGTTCCATTCGAGGTTTTTGACTGGGCGTCATTCGTGAACCTAAACACGTTATCCGACGTTAGGAACACCCTCTGGATGCAGCTCACATGGTTGCACTCTGTGCGCTGTATGTACCTACTATGTATCTAAGCCTCACCAGGCTGGAGCCGGCTGCTCAACCTCGACAGGCTACCACGGCAGGGTAGCTGGCATGCATTGTAGTACATAGGGGAGGGACTCCAGCCCGTCCAACCTACAAGTGAAGGGGATTGCGATACACCGCAATAGCAAGGGTGGTGGTCACCCCTCGAGGTATTATCTTGACCGCAAACCTCGTTAGACCCAAAAGGGGCCTGAAAATTGAAAACCGTGTCAAGACACCGCATCACCGCGCCAAACTTATGTTGAATCGAACTGTTAGCTCTGCACCAGTTGCCTTAAACACTAGATATCTGACACTAACAGTCTGACACTAACATGAGAGTTGACTGTAGGGGAGACGATTGGTTTGTGGATGCAATCAGACGGATTGTTGAGACATTACAATTGAGAGACAATGAACGTTGAGGCATGCATATTTTCAGACCCCTTTTTGGGTCTAACGAGGTTTGCGGTCAGGATAGTACCTTGAGGGTGGACTACTTACTATCCTAGTGTGTCGCAAACCCCTGCACATGTAGGTTGGACGGGTTGGAATCCCTCCACTCATGTAATACAACTGGCTAACTGGATGTAAAGTAGTCTGCCCTGCTTTGGTGATGCTTTGGTGTGTGCCCCGCTTTGGTGATGCGGCCTAGGTGTGTAGTAGGGCCCTTGATGCCACAACGGGAGCCTAGCACACATTCCTATGCGTTTAGAAGCCTTGCTGTGCTCTGGAGGACCAACAGTGCAGGCATCTTTGTTTATGATCGGCTACCGTTCATGCACACGGACAGTGGCTCAAAAGACTCTTACGCCCCGCTGTGAAAGTTCTAAACTCCATGAGGCAAGCCCAACCAAGATGGGCCTCTTGACCACACTAGATGGATCAGGCAATGCAGTGCGTACAGCTTGGAGCAGGGCAGCAGGGAAGGACCAGCAATACTGAACTGCGTTTTGGAACCACCGGAAGGGGCTGTTGGGCGTGTGGTGTAATCGTTGGTAGCAGGAGAGCAGGTGTGCAATGGTATTCTATGATATGTTGCCAGGAATGGTCAGTGGGAAGGACCTTAGGCTAGGCCGCTACGCGATGGCACTGCCGACGTTCCACGTGCCCTTGCTGCAAGTGTGCGTCTCGCTTCGGGTCACCGAGTCTTGCGTCGTTTGACAAGCACGCGATTGATCTGACACTCACCGATGTGCCAAAAGCTTTTGTAGGGATCTGGCCTCCACCGATCCATCCAGGTGCAGTCTTGCGGTAGTTTGGCGCCGCCATGGCTTCCGCAGACTGGCCTCCGCACCAGTCGTAGTGAAGCTGCCTAGTGGAGGTTGGACCTTTCAAAGGAGGTTGGACCTTTCAAATGGGGTTGGGCCTTTCAAATTCCGATCAAAGGTCAACGAAATTCCGATCAAGAAGGAAGCGTCGTGGCTCAGGACACGTTCATCATCTTGCAGACTGTCGAACCCTATCACCGTAAACTTGCATTTGCACTGCAAATTAACTCTGGCGGCTTCGCTGCTGTGCAGCGCAGTTGCTCAATCGTTAAACGACGCAATGCTGAAATAATTACAAGGCAGCCGGAGTTGTCAGCCTCTTGGCCACCGTAAGTGCTGCACTCTTCACTTACTCGCGCAATGCACCTAGCGAGTTAGCGTGACTGTATGCATGCGTCAACCCTGAACTTCATCCCAGTGCTTGCCACGCAAAGTCTCGGGTCAGCGTGTGGAGAGAATGCACGTCATGACCTGATGACCTGGCGATTGATGTTTCGCCGGCCGCATGATCATCGCAATTGATTAATTCAACCTGTCGCAATCGCAGGCCATGGAACCGCACGCTGCCGCGTCGCAAGATGTGTGCGCAGGCGACGCAGCCGGCGGGGTCGTGCAGTGCGGCCTCAATGCCGCATCCAGCCTGCCACGCGCACTGCCTTTTTTATCCAAGCTTGTGGTGAGAGTCGAATGACGTGCTGATCATCATGCGCGGCCATGATGTGGGCTGTGGCAGAAACACATTGCACGTCGCATGCCGAATGCATTTGCGTTCCCGGGACGGACCAGCGCAGGGCATTTCATATAGGCTGAAAAGCTGCCACTAGGCCCGTTCCGAAAAGAGCCGGTCACCGTATGAAGGGACTGCAGATGTCGCCAAGACGAGTACATGAGTACTCGTTGACAGTACTCGTTTGAGGGCAGTGTTGTAGGGTCTTACATGAAGGGAGAGTTAGACCAGAGGATGCCACAACGTGTAAAAAGGATCCTCACATTATCAGGGGCTGTTAGTCACCACTGTAGTGGCTCTAGGCATCTCACGAACTGCCTTTCCTGTAGGGCCTTGCTAGTCCGCCTATACTAATACACTTGCATCCACTTGCGAACTGTAGGAGCTGCAGTCGAAACTGGGCCAGGTGTCAACACCAGACTTGGTGGCTCTGCAGCACAGTGCAGCCTACATGGTCGGCAACTTGCCTGCAGCTGCTGGCAGCGGAGATCCCAGTAGCGCAGACAGGATCAGCGGCCAAGCCGTGCTGGTGTTCACCGCAAGCTTGCTATCAGCGAGCACGTGAGTGTTTCCAGGGCAGAGCAGCAGGACAACAGTGCTTGAGACGACAGCATGCCGTCATGGGGCATGTTGTTCAAACCCTTGTTCAACTATGCCTGCCAGCAGTTTCATTTGTCTCTCGTATGGAGTACTCTGGTACGGATATGAGCAGAAAAGCACGCAGGTATGGAGTCTGGTCCACAGGCACACATGGCCTAACGGTTCCAGTTTCCCCATTTTGCCTCTGTTCGACACATGGCTTTCGCCTGCGGGTATAGTCTCGGCATGAATGAAATGGTGTGTGGAATAAAATGGTGTGTGGAATTCAATGCCAACTATTATTATAACGTCTTCATACAAAAGCCATTCAGCACAGCATACGTGCAACATACAACACCAGCGCTGTAGCAAGGGTTTTACATACAAACATCACTATGTCCCCCCCAAAAAAACAATTGTCACCTTGCAATTGCTATTCCAAAACGCTGCACCTCAGATCAGGCGTACACTTTACCATGCTGCGTGGTTCAGGCACACAAAGGCAAGCATGGAAGGTTTGTGGCAACGCATTTTGGAAGTTGGCCGCCAACTGCTGTCTGCATCAGAGCAAGCCTCGCCCAATGGCCAGGCCATGCCTGGGATTGGAATGGCTGTCAACAAGCCTGGACTGCAGCATGTCGGTCAGCTGCTGGGTGACGTTTACATGGAGCTTGACGAAATAGGTAAGAGCGAACAAGTCCGAGCGTTTGCTGGCCGACTGAACAGCCTGTAGCGGTCACGAGAGCCGTGCTGACTCCAACCAAGGTCACTGATCACGTGCACAGCGTCAGTCCTTTGTTGTACCTCTGAGCGTCTGTCAACCTCAGCTGCTGGTGCGTTCCGCTTTGTAGGTTGCCTTGTACCTTGGACACCGTTGCGCATACAGATTGCCTTGAATACACCAGCCGTGTGCTGCACGGGTTCTTACGGTTCATGTTCGGTGCGGTCTCTTTCCAAAATTATGCATATACATGGACTTGCTGCAGGAGTTGTGTTATCGGAACAGCAGAGCCACTTAGATGCAGCCATGCACGACTTCTCAGGCCAAGCGTTGTGCGGAGACTGGGGGCCTGCCAGGGTGAGGCCAAGGCGAGGACATAACTGTACTCAAGTACCATGGCACACTTGGATCTGCATCAGGTGGCATCAGAGTCTTGTGTTAGATAAAATTGGCAGGCATTGAAGACGAACAAGCGGAAGTCAAGACATAGGGTCTCGACATGTCTGAGTGAAGTGTATAGAGTGCCACCGCTTGTCGGTTCATCCAGTCGTGAAATGGGACACGTGCAACGTGCATGGCTGCACACAGGCGGGATCTGGCCAGCAAAGTCAAATGCAAGAGGCGTACGACCACCTTGTCAAGGTACGAGATGCTCGACAGCCCTTACTGTTTCACATGCTGTTGCAGATGACATATGCGACGGTGGTAGTGCGCGCCTCGTCACAGTTCAGATTAAGCCGCAGCTCATGTGGAAATTGGCTGCCTGAGCAGGTATTTTGATTTTCGCATTGCAGAGTTGCCTGACGTGTGGCTTGTCGATCGACACCCTGCTCCTGGGGTTGTCAGATCTGCACGTCCACGCACGCCGCTTGCTGGCTGAGGCAGTGGTGAAGGGCGGCTGCGCGCTCAGCCCAGAGCTGGCGGAGGCACTGAATGAAGTCACTGCTGGGCCTCAGTGGAAGCCCCCGGATCAATTCCGCAGGTGTGCTGGCCGTAGTTCGCATGGGTTTCGGTCAGTGTTCTGCGCATTGTCGACAATCAAGGTGTGGATACCTTAAACATGCGTGTGGAAATGACAATCTGCGCGTTTGCAAACACACGTGGCGGCTCAATGCGCACAGGTCGACGACCAAATTCTGGGTGCGAATGTCTGACGTTCCCCGTCTTCAAATCGCACTGCTTCGCCACCTGCCGGTTCTGGTGATTGGTAGAGAGGAAGGAGCCTTGCTTAGTCGCTTGCAAGGACATTGTGATCAGCGCGGCACCTCTGATGCTGAGGCGGCCTGGAGGGCGCAGCTGTCGCTGCAGGTGAGCCGACTCACCACAAGGTCCTATTGCCTGCTCCACCATCCACACGCTCCATGTATTTTGCCACCCGCGACTACTCAACTGGCAGCCTGTGCTGCAACTGCCTTTGATGCGTGTGCCTAACAAATTCCAAAAACAAATACCAGTCAACAGGGAAGTACAGGTGTACCATGAGCAAGGAACCACCTGCCTGTCCACTCGCAGGCGATGAGTACATGCGCTACTGAGCTATCAGCATCAAGCCTCATAACTTCGGTTTACTTTGATGCACCGAAGCCACAGGGCTCTAAGCAGGGCGCGAAGCCATTTCGATCCTCGAACGCCCTGCACTTGTGGCCCTTTGCCAGTCACGAGGCGCCTCAAGTGAGTGCACCACAGCAGGGCATTGTTGGGTGCTGACTTGCGACAGCAAAGGCATTGGGCGACCGGCAGCTCATCTGTCTCAAGCACGAATGTCATTGTGTTCGCTTGTTACAGGTGGCCATCATGCGCTCACCCCTGCCAGTGTACCATTCTCGCCTGAGGCGCGACGATGGGTCAACACTTGTCCGAGTCAGGTAAGCAAGGGAGAGTACAAATAGAAAGACTGACCTGGTGAGTATGAAGTCAACCTAACGCTCAACGGTGGCGACTTGTCAGGTGCTTGACTATCCAAGCATCAGTGAAAATATACGAGTGGAATATGTGTTCACACTGCTCTGGCAGGTGGTACGGCCCCCAGCCCGACCCTGCAACTGGCCAGGTGAGCAAGACAAAAAGCTGGCATTGGAAAATGACGCCATGATGGAACTGTGACATGATGGCAGGGGTGGGCATGACACGGTTCATGGATTCACAGAAGCCATTGGACAAACAGGGGAGAGTTGTGTGGGTTCTACATGGCAGTACATGTAAATACGTATATATATACATGCCAGTCTGACGCCAGCCCACAAACTCTCAGCAGTGTTCAGCTGATCATGCAACATCCCGTCCTGTCATTTCAGGTGTTTGTTGAGCGCAAGCTGCACCGCGAGGCGTGGACTGGCGACTTCTCGCTCAAGGCACGTGGTGATCCGTGCCGGGCAGCCATGTTGTGAGCATGATGCTGGCACTCTGAAGCATACAGATAGCTGCACCAAAGTTGAGTATAACATTAGAACTGCTTGTGCATGCAGGAGCGTGCTCGCATGCCCCTGGCTGGGCTGTCATCCTTTTTGCAAGGCAGTGCCTCAAAGCACGGCTCGAGCTGCGAGAAGAAGAAGCAGGGCGGAGCCTGCCGAGACAAAGGGCTGTTGAACGAAGTGCAGCAATCCCTCACAAGCTTGAACCAGGTGTGTTTGCCCAGGTGCTTGCTCACACGTTAGTTGAGTCAGCCCTCACGTTGTGTCAACTACTGAGCTGCATCCAAACAGATCATGAACTACTTCACTTCTACTCTCAGCGTCACTGCATCGCTATGGGTTCAAACATATTGCCAGCTACTCCTAGTTACCATGATTCAAATGAACAGTGAGTGACATGCCATGCGCTGCTTGTAGATGGCTGTTCTCCGCACATCCTACCGCCGCACTGCCTTCCAGCAGTCCAACACCAACGAGGTCCGCATCAGTCTGGACACACAGGTCAGTGGGAGCAGGGCAAAGGTGCACGGGGACTAGACAGCAGGACAGCAGCTCCTGTGCTCCTGTGCTCCTGTGATGAATTGCAGGGCAGCCTTGATGTAAACATATCTCAGCCCAGGCAGGAAGGCGTGATGATACTATCAAGAGATACCATTGGAACAGGCAAACTTTTGTAAGCAAAGTTTAGACAGGCAGAACAGGAGTCTGTTGGCATTCATGTTGGTTGATTCATTTGTTTCCATGCATCTGACCTGACGCGTCTGCAGGTGGTTATGTCTGTTGAGCGCCCCAGCCCCAGTCGCCCATGGACAGCCACAATGGGCGACGGTGGGCCACATGGCGCACGTGACAGAGTTGAGTTGCCGTTTGCCATCTTGGAGATCAAGCTGCAGGACGGGGACAGCTGCCCTGATTGGGTGCTGGTGAGTTGGTTAACTTTTTGAACTTTGTCACCTCGTCTTCTGGCAACAGGTCATGGTGGCAAATAAGCCTAGGTCAATTCTGCACATCGGTCTGCTGTTCGAGAGTGGCTTGTCTGCAGGCCTCATCAAGACAGAAACAGAGCACAGCAAGCGCTGCAAAGTGTGCTAGTCCATGCGTGCCATGAAAGAGTCTCACCTTGTTCATTTCCTGCCCATGGCTTTTGCATGCAGGCAGCTCGTGAGTCAGGCATGTTGGTCGAGGTGCCCAAGTTTAGCAAGTTCCTGCACGGTGGGTCACGTGCTATTGGTATTAAAGCAAATTGCCTCCACTTCATCCTTGCATTCTGCCGTGACCCTAATTACTTCACATGTAATAGCGATGCCTTTGCTGAGTTGGCAAAGACTACGAGAGCGTTGAATACTAGAGCGAGTACTACGCCAAAGTACTGCTGCTCCTTCTGGAGCATGCCAGAGTAGCATCTACCTTGCACGCCAACAGGCGAAGTCACGTGCAGCTGCAACCAGCGTTGTTCCTGCTGCTGACGGGTAGGGATCTTGCTGGCACCTGCTGATCCTGCCGTTGGTACTGCCGTTGGTGATGCGCGCACGCGTCTGTCCAGCTTGTTGTAGCATTAGCTGGGTCCCCCTCTTCTGACACGATCTAGCATGAAAGTCCTGGATCTCGTTCCAGAGGAGCACTTGTGAGGTCCACCAGCTGACCGAGGTTTAAAAGCTGAGCGCATGCAAAATGCTATGCTGCGCTAGCCATGCAGGATGTTGATCACGATGAAGCACCGGTTGCTCATGCCTGAGGTTGCTTAGGTCGAAATGGTGGGATGCCAAATCGTAGCTACCTGGGCATGCAGGTGTCAGCAGTGATTGCGACGATTAATTCCAAAGGCAAGACACAAATCGATCTCCAAAGTCAGATAATCGCGATGACAACCCACACTGCATTCAAAAGTAGTATCGACGGCAAGGTTTCAGATCCATGCGCGCTGCGCAAGCTCGAGACATCCTCCAACTCCACCATGACAGGCAGCCTGAACACTGATGTTGAGCAGAAATTGCAAGTTGGCAAGCCTGCAAAGCACGCGAAGCACGTTCAAAACGAGGAGAGCGCAATCGCCTACCTGTGAGTACGCTGACAATGAGATGCACTGCGAGACCAGGCCATGGCAAGGCGGAGGCTTTACACGGTCTCGGAAGGTCCATCCACCTGTAGCCAGCTTGGCCTCAGGGGCACTAGCATGGACGTGAGCCCACACGAAACGTTCGGGCTGCATGCGCCGGGAACATTGAGCTGTTCGTGTGATGTGGCTGCGTTGAAGGAGGTTGAGCCGGGAAGACTGTGAACCTGTGACCACAGACTTTCCGTCGGACGTGACAAATGGCTGAGAGCCCGCCATGACCAGTTGCCCCGAGCTGCGTGCATGCTGTTCAGTTGAGCGGCTACATCGGAAACGGCGGAGGTGTAAACCTGTCAAGACCTTGTACACAATCGTTGGCTGCATCACACTGCATAACACCGCTCACCTTTCCCGGAACTCAACGACTCCTCTCGGGCCAGCTCATGTCTTTACAAGTCCGCAATGTTCTGTTGTGACTCATTCCTCACGACAGTCGTACTAAGCCAAGTGTGTCGTCATGCGCAGGTATGGCACTACTTTATCCGGATCTTGTGCGCAACACACCTGCCTGGTTCCTGCCCGAGGCCGTATCGGCGCCAGCACCAGCACCAGCACCAGCACCAACCATGTCAGTACCGTCCACACGAGCGTCAGTGTCAACACCGGTCTCAGCACCATCTGCTGCGCCGGTCGCTGCAGTCGAGCCAGCCGCATCTATCACATCCACTAACTCCATCCGTCCAGCCCCACCAGCAGCAGCGGCAGCGGCACACGCAGTAGCAACAGGCACCGCACAAACAGTCACGGTCACAGAGCGCAGCGGTGATTCGTTTTCCTGCCGCAGCTCTGTGTCTGAGCCCATCTCCACCTCTACCTCTGGTACGGGGAGTGGAGGCATGAACGGGCTGACGATGCACTCTCGCAGCATCTCTGCTGCTCATCTGCAGGCAGGCAGCCCAACCAAAACTTCTGCTTCATGGGACGTAGCGAGCATCTCCCACCCAACGCGTTCTGATGCCCCCACAAGTGCAAACGGTGTGTCAGGAAGGGACAGCCTTGACAGTTTGCCAGAGGAGTCAGAATTTGAACAGTCCTCTGCAAGTCTTGCTTTGGAAAAGGCCCCCAAGCACCCATGCACCGCTTCCACCTGGCCATCCCTGCCGTGCACCCCTGCAAGCAGCACGCATTACGAGGAAGCAGGCAATGGTGTGCCGGCATCTTGTGCAGCTTTAGGCACTGGCCATGTTGTTGTGAGCAACTACCAGCATGCCCATGCCTTTCGCATTGGCCAGAACGTTTCAGCATGCGACTCTGTCAGCCGGCAGACAGCAGAGGCGTCGTGCTGGGGCGGTGCGCTCCAGCGTATGCCGCACCGGCCAGCCCACAGTGCAGGTTTGATCATGACCCCGGCAACCATTGAGGAGATGGCCGAAGCATGCAGAAGGGACCGACTGCAGGTATGCCAGGGGCTAGTGTAGCGTATGTTGCTAGAAAGACTGAGCTCTGCGTGCACTTGGGCATGCCCAGAAGCATTTCAAGGCGTCGTTTGGTGCACCTGGCCATTCAGGATACCTCGAACAACCACACCATGTCACTGCCAGCAAACTGGTGTGACTTTTCAATGGCTCAATCAATGCTACATCTCCTGCAGCATCAGCCTTGGAGCTGGTCATGGAAGTAGACAGATTGTTGCTCAGGCTCAGCTCCCTGCGAGTCACTGTCCGTGATGCGTTTCCCTGAGTCACCACGATGCCACATGCTCTCACACGTGACCATGTCCATCACACTTGCAACCTGCCTACTTGACTGCATTGCCTGGTGCAGGGATCCACTGAGCATGGTGTGTTCCCCGAGGAGATAACTCCGGGCCAATGGTTCGACGCCCGCACCTCCCCCTTGCTGCACCCGAAGGCCCACCTGGGCGACCCCTCCTGCCCAGCCTGTGCTGCGGCGCTGGTCATGGCAGTACAGTCAAATTACATGGCTCGTGGCAACAGCAGCACAGTTGATGTCATGCACACATGCAACTTGGGCAAGGCATGTGCCATGGCCTGTATGTGGGTGATGCCAACAACGCCAGCTAATGGTTCACTTACAGGCATCACACCGCTCACAACCGCTACAGTTCCTACACCTGGCTATGCAGCAACCTGCCCAGTCATGCCTTTGGCAGATGACCACGCGGGGGGGCAGATGTGCCCATCCCGGTTGGTTGAACAAACCCTTAATGCTCCTGCGGCGACCGACATGGATGCTGTTCTGAGCACAGACAGGAGAGACGGCTACGAACCAGCCAATTCCAGCCAGCATGGCAACAGGGCGCATGAGGAGAGACTTGTGCGCGTGCGGCTGGTCAGTGCAAACGATGACACAGCGCTGGTGCTCCTTATCTCATCCGGCAGCAGCGAATTGTTTGGTACAGGATCTCGCAAGCTGCTCAGCTGTGAAACGGAGCCGGATATCACGCTGAAACCGTCCTGCTGCCCTGACACAGCCTGCAGCACGCCTACCCTCAAGCCCACCACCAGCTCCTCCGCTGATCCTTTCATCGGCCCAAAACCCAACCCTGAAGTTTGGGAGTCGTCCGTTCCACGCGGTTTGATGCCGCAGAGTTGGCTGGAAAGAAGTGGCTGTGATGGCTTAGGTGATGGGCATGGCTGCAGCTTCCAGCTGGATGGTGCTGGTGCTGGGCCGGCAAGTGGCGAGCGCAGCCTGCCACAGCGCCTGGGCACTGTAATTCAGGGATGGCAGTCCCGCTTTTGTCACTTGCTGGGCAAGCCTTCAGCCGCACATCTTCATCACGTGGATTTTGCCAGGCGAGCATACGTGAGTACTGGTGCTGGCGAGCAAGACCTGTGCGCTGGCTGCTGGGACGAGGCGTCTGGGTTTGGTGCGGCCTCTCTGACTGCAGCGGCAGTTGCAGCACCCCAGCCTACACCAGACCAGCTGCACACACAGCCAGCCCCGCAGACAGCATGTTTGCGTCCAGAGAACTTATGCAGCAGCAGTAGCTGGGCCGGGGCAAGCATCACGTCTGCCCTAAAGGACAGTTATGTACCTGATCCGCCTACTGGAAGCACAGCTGCCAACGGCCTTGCATCGGCCACAGTGCTGTCCTTGGACAGAGCAGCACAGGCACAGAGGGCGAACACGTGGCAAGCCAGCGGGCCAGGTGGAGGTGAGGCGGGGTCAGAGAGCAGCAGCCAGGCCAGCAGCGATGACAGACGTGACAACCACGTAGCGGTCGAGCTGCTGCCGCGCCAAAGTGACGATGAAGTAAGGGTTGCATATGAGAAGCTCAAGGCAGCCGAGATTCTGGGTGTGACGCCTTGGGTTGATGGTATTACCAGCAACGCAGACAAAGAGCATGTGGTGGTGAAGGATAGCCAGCCTGGAAGTGAACGCACAGAGGCGGTGAGTGGCAAGCGTGCGGCCCTGGGCGGCGTGAGGCGTGCAGGCAGGGCGAGTTGTAGGTGGTTGGTGGCACAGGCACAGCGGGCCCGGCGGCCAGGTGCAGGTGGCGGCGGTGGAGATGAGGAGACGGGACAGTCCGCCAACCCACGTGCAGCAGCTCTTGTCAGGTCACGCGTTGAGGTGAGAAACAGCTGCAATCCCTGACACCTTTGTTAGCTTGGTAGCTAGTCGAATTTCAATGCTTTTTTACACTGGTCAGCATCAGCTCAGGTACGAATGAAGTCTGTTAGTTCGCCTGCTCATTCCCGTAGCCGCTACTCGCTCAGCTACTTCCGTCCATGCAAGCTCCTCAGTCGATGCAATCACGCTGTAGTTTTCATCATTGCCCGCACCCTGCATTGTTGCGTTTGCAGCCCAAGACGTTCTTCGCTGCCGAGCGCACGCTCCTGTCCTGGCTGAACCTGTCCGTCCTGCTGCTCTTTGTTGCTCTATCCCTCCTTGCAAACGCCGCATCATTCGCGTCAAGAACAAACCAACTAACGGCGCCCTTGCCTACAACGGCGCCGTTGCCTGCCACGGCGCCTGCTACAATTCCTAACGTCTCGGCCGCCGCAGGCCCTCCCAACCCTGGCCCTGTAGGTCATCCCTCTGTCAATGGAAGCTCGCTGCACACGCTGCAAAGGCCATCGACACAGCAGCCTGGCCCTGGAATGGTCCCAGGCCTGCAGACAATTGGCTTTGCCTCAGCAACCCTGCCTCGCGGGCAGGGCGGTGGCAGCGGCTTGCTGGTTGCGGTTTGCGGGACGTCTGGCGCCCTCTGCAAGGCAGGCCTGGTGAGTCGAGAGGGGACGGCACGCGGTATCCCTAGCACCTGTGCAAGCACCGCTCGGCAGGTCAGTCAATACTGGGCATAAGCATGTTGCAGATGAAGTGCCAGTTGTGTATTGCCGATTATCTTTCTCTGTCGCTGTCAGCTCTCTGCCTCAGGGCGCACAGCGTAGGTCGGAGTCGCAGGCAAACCCTGCCATGATATTTGTGTGGTTCAGGTTTGCGGTGTGGCCATCGCTCCTGTGGCGCTGCTCTTCATGCTCTACGCGCTCTTCATGTACCGCAAGCGCACAGCTCAAATTCTTCGACGCGACACTGTCCGCTACGACGATCAGCGCGGACCAGTGGTGCTTGTCCTCTTGATGGTCGCTCTTTTGGTGGTCACACTTGCGCTCACCATAAGTATGATGCGGCTTTAGGTATCCGACTCGCGAGTTGGATGCAGGTGGTGGCATGCTAGAACTGCTGTGGCACGCTGGAAAATACAGACCTGAACACTGGTGACACCTCGCCTGTCCAACAATGCGATATCAAGAATGCCGTCGTATGTCAGCGTTCACCGCGAGACTGTTCATGTTTGTTTGCGGTCCTTGAATATGCTTCGGTATGTTACCGGTTGTGTCGGTTCTGGCTACATCCTGTATTCTGTAGGGTGGCAAGTGCTCTTCGCAGCAGCCAAGCAAGTGCTGCCTGCAGCAGGCAGGAGCATTCTGGGCTGCCTGCCATCAGAAGTGATAGGAATAGCAAGCCGCGTGCGGGTAGCACAGAGATTTCACACACGTCTGGAACTGTTGGCCCCGCAAGCCCAGAAGCCATAACCAGGCGTGGTAATCAGGCCGTGCAAAAATCGCTGGCCATTGCCAACACATGTGGGCGTGAAATCACAGGGCACTACCGCACACAAAATCTCATGCAAGAGCTGGCATGTGCTTGTGGCAGTGCCAGACCAGACCCGGCATGTACATGCAAAATGAATTTCATCGCTACCCATGCTCGCAACATTAGGCAGAGCCTGGCGCTGAAGCCCACCACAGGAAAATTATTGATGTAGAGCTTGCACATGGGCAGGCAGGGCAGCAAGGGCTTTCTCTAGGCAATTCTTAGCAAGAGGGTGAAGCGTTTCATGCTATGGTTTACAGTGCGTCATTGGTGCAAAAGCATCTAGCCTATGTGACTAACTGAGTTTGTGTGCCTGGCTGGATCCAAGTCCGCAACAGGGGATGCTGTCCATGAGCGGGGCATTGTGTGTAGGAAAACCAATCTTCTGTCACATTCTTAGATGGCAGGGTGGACATCGCGTGTTGTGGTATGCATGGCCAGTTCTGGCACACATGATCGCTGACGAGTTTCAGAATACAACACTGTATACATCTTATGCCCAGGGCTTCAGCCCTTGACGCCACACATGCCAACTGTGCGGACGCATTCCATTTGCCATTCATTGCGTGGTGCAGAGGGCCAGTCAGGGCTGATATTCATACACCTCCCCTGCATTCTTCGCCTTACCAGGAAAAATCGATCTGCTCTCGACCTCAAGCTTCATTCTGTTGCGCGGGCTGGGTGCAACCTGGTTCTGTTCAGCTTGGTGCTGGACCCCTTACCAGGGTTAGCAACTGGTTCTGTACCTCGTCCAGGATCGTAAGGACAAAGGATCGTTGTGTGGATGTGTCCTCACTGGTGCAGTACATGACCAATCACACTTCAGGGTGTTGTGTGGGCTACGGCCGTCAATTGCTACCTGCAAACGCACCAAGCTGTGGGGTTGGGCCGAAGTGTTTGAAGAGCAAGCATTGCTGACTTAGCGTTGCGTTTTGTTTTTTTCAGCATTCCATTACCTGCTGCAAATGTTAGATAGTTGCAACATGCATTTTAGGGCGAGGGGTTAGGGACCCAAGGGGGACTGGCGTAGGTGGGAATGGCAATATAGAGAAGAGATTGTGTGCACGTCTTTGCAACTTGAGTTTTGACGTTCCCACAACCTGTTCCTCGCTGAACTTCCCGTTCTTTTTCTAGAACCTGAGCGCTAGACATTTCCGTTGTCAGACCTTGTTGCAAGACCATGTAAACTGATGCCAATGAATTGCTTCGCGTGAAATGGCTGTCACGTAGAATAGTAGGTGGGCAGTTGCCGGCATACAACTTTTTCACATCAGTCGACAGCAGCGAACGAACTGGACTGCCAGCCTGCTGTGCATTCGCGCCCCCCTCTGACTGCTGTCCCAGTCACAACCCCTTTCCTGGCAGCCTTGCCCCCAGGGCAGATACTGGCAGGCTTTGCGTGCATGTGTTTCCGAATGCGATGAGCTCACATGCTGCGAGCGAACTCTAACACACAGTGTGCCCGCATGTCTCAGATGGTCACATTGCATGAACGTCAAAAGTAACCAGTGTGGGGAAGGTCTGCGAAGACCCTTCTAGCCTTAACTGGTTATATACCTCTCTCTGGAGAGAGAGACGTACTACAGTGGCTCCATCCAGCATATAAGAATAAAAGTGCCGTCTAAGAATGATAATAAGAACTTTGCACACGCGTATACGAAATAGCGCCCGTATATAAAAAACAAGTGCCCTTTAAGAATAAAAGTGCATCGGCACAGTTCAGCATCGTGTTGACACACTTCATATTGCAGGCACAACTATCTTCACCAGTGTCATGGCCTGGTCGCTGTTGGACGCCGAGCAGCGTGTACAACGTGAAGCGCATAGAATGAACCAAAGTTAGAGCGGCTCAGACCACGTAATGGGCGTATGCAAGAAAGGCGATCAGGTCATCGTGCTTCCTATTGTTGTGTGTCAAGCACATGCAGGATCGGCCCAGACCGCCGCTCAAACATGC
>QAXH01003064.1:0-19751 GCA_004335635.1 Chloromonas sp. AAM2 | reverse complement strand
AGTCACGCCCAGCCCTTTGTGAGCTGCGAACAGGCAACGACACAAGAGTAGTCACGCCCAGCCACGGGTTCATTCCCATACCAGGCCAACAATGCACTGCACCACGAATTTCAAGACAGCCTCGATTCAGCGAGAAACTTGCATGACGACCGAATTGTCCAGGGTATCGGTATAGCATCTGGTGTGCATCCCTCCTGCGTATGCCCACATTCAGTGAGCAGCCTAAACGTCTGGTGCTGTACAGTGCAACATAACGATTAGCAGCACACTGTAGTGTTGTCAAGTGTGACCCCATGTTATGCCTTCATCCCCCGTAAACTTTGCGCCCTGTGAACAGAAGTGAACAGTTGTCGTCTGTTTACTGCCGTCCAGTGCAACCACACCAGTAGCAGCACAGGGTTAACCCTGCTGCCAACGCCCACGCCCACCTGCGATGGCCAACATGATATCCTGTGTTGAGCGCATGCTCTGCTGCGCCCCCAGCGCCATGCCCTCCAGCACCGAGTGCACGCACAGCGCCACCGCCAGCAGCACAGCAGTGGCAAAGTGGAGCTTGGGGCCGTTCGCGGTCAGCAACACGTCCAAGTGGCCTCCCGAGTCTTCATGCCCATGGCTGTGACACGCACCCCCTGGCATAACACACACAACATCAAACCAGGAATTGTGCATTCAGCCGTTCCGATAAGTCACCGATATCGATGAGAGAAACGCCAATCAGAGTGAGGACAGAACAGGACAGATTGCGACGCAAAGGCAGACAGGCCTTTCATGTCTTGATTGAGTTCTGTGATCAAGTGTATTAGAACAAAAATCTGTGGCACCCACCCCCGCTGCCTCCGGCTGCCTCGCTTTTGCTTTTCTGCCGGGCCCGGTCCGCGCTGGCTCGGCTTCCGTCCACGTGGCCGTTGACCGTCCCCGCGCCCAGCACAAGCATGCCGTTGCGGGATTTCCCCCCACGCATGCCGTCTTCGCCGTCCGCCCCGCCCCCGCTGCTTGCATCCCGGTCCATCGTGTCGCTCAGCAGAGGCAGCTACATGCACACAGTGTTGCAGGACAACCTAATCATCTGTTGCTTCTGCCATTTGACCGTCCTTGCACATCAACGAAAGGAGATGATTGCCAGCTAAGGTTGAATGCTAGAGATCCAATCGCGCACCTTCTCGACATCTCTCCGGCACCGCGCATCCCCTGCTGCCATTGTTCCGTCACCAGAAGCCAGCTCCACGTCTCCGTTGTGGTCGTGGCCGGCTGGTGAGCCCTGGGCGCTGGAAATGTGGTGCACAACCTACAACACAATGGCGGCCAGAAAGAGAGGCATGAGGTCAAATTGCAAATGCAGAGTGAGATGGCGGAAGGCAGAATCGCATGCCTGCGACTCGTCACCGCGTTCACATCCCTGTGCAGCAGCAGCCTAGGTACCAAACGAATCAACCTGCTGTAGCACACGTTGGCAAACAGCCAGGTGTCCTCCGGCCCCACTGTCTCCTGCACAGTGCTCCTGCCGACTGCATGACATTGTGCTGCTTGGCTTACTGTTGGCGTGGTTTGGTCAGTCACAAAGGTTGTTGCATGGCGTCTGAATTGCGACCTGATAATTGACATACTTGGTGCACCTATGCTACCCACTGGACCCCGCAGCTTACCTGATCTGCTGCTAGTGTGATCAGATAACCGAGAGCCGCCAAGAAGTTGGCCTGCAAGCAAAAATCATCACATGGAAAGAAACATCAAAGTATGCAAAGACACCAGCCCGCAACATGCACTTGCTTGGGTGCATCAATCTCTTGTACATGAGTCGATAACAGTCAAGAAGTAGGTGACTGACATGCAAGCTCTTAGAAAGAAATGCAGCATTGCATGCGACCATCTTTTTGCTGCTAAATTAATCTCCTAAGGCTTGCCCTGGGGCCTCCAGTCGTTTCCATCAAGCATGCATACCAAGGCAGCGCTTCCATTGCCTGAACACCCTATGACGGACTTATGAGTATCACTCAACACGTTTTGCTGCCTTGCATACTCAGGATGCATATCGAAGCAAATCTTCCTCTGTCTAAACACCTTGTACAGCCCGATGAAGGCTTCTTCTGCTGGGCCTCAGTGAAGCCATTGGCTCACCATGGGAAACCTGCCCACAAACGCCAGCCCATTCAGGGCGTCTGCTAGGAGGTGGCAGAAGCCAGCTGAGAGCATCACACCTGCATGGAGAGGTATTGATAACCAGCAAAGCAGGCGTGTGAAGCTGGGTTGCAAGTGCTGTGTGTTTGGTTGTAAGTGCTGATGGGCAATGTGCATGGCTGAAGCCATCTCATCAGCAGTACAGCATCACATGGGTTTCCACAACCATGCACATGATGATGAAAATACCATGTTAAGTTCGGTTTGGTGTGCCAGATGTGGTGGAAACCTGACATGCCCATTTGACACCAGCACATGCACACGCACATGCACACGCTGGCACGATCTGCCGCTTTGGTATCAGATGCAACAGCAGGCCGTCATAGCAGCTGTGGACGAAACTGAGAAACCAAAAACTAGCGGCTTGGAACGCTGACACATTAGTTTACGAAACATGAGGATATGAACAGGCGCGGTTATGACGTGAAGGGCACTTCAGGCGTGACAGATGCTGTTTTAAGGCAAATATGATGGGTGCAGCTGTGTGCTATGAAAGGCATGGAAGTGCAGCCCCCACAAAAGCTATGATAATAGACGTGAAACAACGCAAAACCAACTGAGGCAGGGTCTTAGCGGCAGACGTGAATACGAACGGTGGGATGTCCGATGTTGCACGGTCAGGAGTAACCAGCAGGCGCGCACTCTGATGTCATGATGCATGACTTCATTGTGATGAGACATAATTGAATTGTTGTGCAAAGGGTGCATGCCATGTGTGGACAGCACGCACCAGCACTCAAGCAGTTGCCCAGATGGTACGCTGTCTGCAAACCACTGCTCTGCTGCGTCTTGGAGCCTCGATTCAAGTGCAAAGGCAGCCATGAACCAAGCACTGCCACCAGAAACAGCAGGACTGCGCTGAATATATCAAATACGAGACGTGGATCAACAGCCATTGTAAGTTGCCGGCTTGGAAGGTGCACTGGTGTTGCGAGCGCAGCAAGGCAACTCAAAGATCGTGTCTTATGCTTGATATACGCATAGTGCAGAGTTCTGTCGAGGCCTGCATTCTGCAACCCGCAGCAGGGTGCCGGATTTATCGCTGGCAAGGAGTGGGTTGCTGGCTGAGTGTATCTTGCTGCGAGTACTATGAACCGTCCTGCGCACAGCAGCTCAAGTAGGTAAGCAGCACAAAAGGTAGCGAAACAGCAGTTGCCGACGCATGAGTGTGCAAGCGCGTGTGCCGTTTTCAACTCGGTTTACTTTTGCAACTGCCCCAGTGTGCAGTTGGAGTGCCTGCCCAGATGGTCGCGTGCATCTCCTTCCTGCGTTGGAAAAGGCAGTTGGCTCTCTACCTTTGCAACTGCCCCAGTGTGCACATGGAGTGCAAGGCCACTAGTTATGTTGAAAGGAAATCTCTGTTTTTTAGCAGGGCGTGCTCTTCGCAATGCTGGCAGGCTACTTTGTCTTGCAGAATGGAGACACATAACGCAAGCTGGGTGTGCTAGTCCTCCCTAGTGGGCCAGTTGCAAGCGCCACTGCACTGGCGCAAGGCCTGCTCTGAATATCCAGCGCATTACCACACCAATGTGAATACCAATGTGAACAATGACGCCTGGCGATGTCATTCTGGCAGCCTAGTTTGTCTTCCTTCAACATAATTCCACCGGTCTGGCGTGGGTTATACACTCGCTTGGTTGTCAGGCAGCCCACCAGGTCAAAGCTGCAGCAGTGAAATGCTCAACTGCTGGTGTCCAGCTTTGTCACAGAGCAGGGCTATGTTGCCCAAAGTCTCGTGCAAGCAGCAGCAGAACAGGCGATGACTTTGACAGGCGTGTCATCATCAGGCGTGAATACATGTTACGCCATCAGGAGGTGCACGTGGAGGCGATGTACGTGGAGGCTTGGTGGCGACGTACATTCACGCACATGGTGTGTCACGTATGTGTCACGTGCGTCACGTTTGTCACGTGTGTTGTGTTCTACGAACGGCAGGTGGGTGACCTGCTATGTCTCATCATGTCACCCCAATCACCAGCCGTCTGGCTTATTGGACCCGTCCGAAGCATCTTGCTGCGATTCAATCAACCACATGAAGAGTGTCAGGCAATTTGTCAGGTATTGGTTCGCCATATGAAAGCACACCAACACGTGATGCACATGTGACGCACACGTGACACATACGTGACACACCATTCTGAAGTATTAAGCTCCAGCGCCATATCTGGGGGCTGCAGCTGCTCCCTGCCACAGCTAAGCACCGTCCCAAGCTTAATAGGCGGGACATCAACTCAGCACTTCACATCCATCAGCTGGCCAGGGCGCAGGAGCGCCCTCTGCTGTATCGGAGAGGGCTGCACCCTGGGCTGGGACCTCTCCACACGGGCATGCGCCTGCATGACCTCCACGCGCACAAGAAGGAGAGGAGGCTTTGAACGGCGAGCGCGCGGTCTGCACAATTGCTAGTAATGATCGCAGGCAAAGAGCACTGCACCATTTGAAGGCATGAACTCTCTGAACAATCTACAGTTACAGATAGGATCAGCAACAAATGTCGCAATCCTACATGGCATCTGTTGGCTGTTGCAGGAAGTGGACTGCGTGCTGGGCTGAGCCATGCCAGCACAACCACCACACCATGCCGGCACATTACGGAGGGCATCGTCCGAACCTGCTAGCAACAAGTTCTGCTAGCATTCAACTCGGAGATGGGTTCTTGGGTGTGAGCTATACTAGGCGGCATGTGTCTAGTGCCCAATGAAGCGCTGCGGTTGGGATTCGCTTGCCTAGCAATTCGGGTCTCAGTCGGGGTGTAGAGGGCTTGGCTGCCTCCTCAAGGAAGCGGGGGTGGCCACATTAAAGCACTTGAGCTTGAACATGGCATGAGCGTTCAGGCCCAATCAATGAGGCTTCAATAGAAGTAGTTGTGTCATCAAATGCCTGTTCATATGACAAGTGACTGGCTTTCATCATTCCTTGCCTACATGCCTCAGCAGCACTTGCCGTGTCATGAACACACTCATCCTCTTGAAGGCTTCCTGACAGACGATTGTTGGTGTCTTCCTGTCATCCATCCAACGTGGCAAAGGTTTTCCGCAGCTGGCTGCGGTAGGCCCACACTGTGGCAGGCACCGCCTGCAGCCCTTTCGGCACAGACAGGCAGCCTCAAGCCATTCCGCCAAGGTTGAAGATGGCATGCGGGCTGGTTCTCCTATCTATCAGCCTGCAGATTCGGCTGCTGTATGACCAGTTGGCGAGAGACATGTCCCGTTCAGCCGAACAGAAGCTTGACTAGAATGACTAAGGTGTTCAGGAGGATAAGTACACCTGCATGGCACAAAGCAAGGGCAAGGTGACACGGTGTGAACGCACAGGAGCGCAGCCCGGGAACGCTGGTGTGCACCGCTCCACAAACCCTGTACCTCACAATTGCCTGCTGTCACGCAAGTTTTGCACACTGACATGGTCAGTGCCGAGCTGAATGACGGCCTGCTTTTGACGACATCATGGTCACTCCCAGGACCACACACGTCACTCACTTCTGAAGTACTGTACTGCGTGAATGCCTCCTATGACTGACATCTTGAGCGAGTTGGACTGGCTCATCTGCGAGAACCCCCAGCCATCTGCACGAGCAAGACACGCAGTGCCCGGCACGTGTATGTATCACAACAGCAGGTGAGTGGCTTCACAGAACCCTGTGATGTGCGATGGCAAAGCTATGCACTGGCCATTTAGACCTTTGAAATTTCCGACACTTACTGCGTTCTAGAAACCGCTCGTTGTTCAGAACAGCCACGCCGTTGAAGAACATCAGGCCCGCCTGGACAGCATGCACAACAGCATGAAAATCTAGCATGCCCAACCAATTGGCGACTGACCGTAACCTAGCATGCCTACCCAGTCCAGAACAGACACGTAGCCTGATCTTCGCACGCACGGGTCGTCACAGGAAACGGGATTGCTCCATTGATTCAATGCAGCAATCAATGATCAATGCCAAATAGTTGATTTATTATTGCGTGCAAAGTATACAGTTGGCCCAGGTTGCTGGATTGGTCTGGTTTCTCCGCCAGCCTCATACATCAGGCAAGTCCTGCATGGAACGCGCCGAGTGCCAAAGAGAGCATGCATCCTGACCAAACTGTTGTTCAATGCATACGCAACCATGCAAAACTCAGCTGCACACATGCAAATCCAGGCCTCTTTAAGGCCTTGAAAAAAGAAATCCCAACCTTAGAGGAGAGCACCATGGAAAATCCCACCAACGCCCCACGAGCTGCAGGGTTACCCACCTGTAACAGCGTCCAGAGCGTCATCTCGGTACTCCTAAGCTGTCAGTGGTACGCAGCTTGGGTATGAAGGCCAAGGCCGGACACCTCACCCAACAACCAGAGTCGGGAGGGTTTGCTGGGTCAGACCCACGCAGCAGCAGACATTGAGTGTGATGCCATGCGCTGCCCAGTTATCCAGAATAGTGTAATCGAGCAGTGCCAGCAGGAACTAGCGAAGCAAAACTTTGGAACCCAGTAACGTCACCGGCCAACCGCCAGTCGCCTCGCCGCGACATGGGCAAATTCATTCAGAAGGCCATTTTCAGGCACCGCTAGACAATATGCTCACACGAGTCAAGCCCGGTATGACATCCCCAAGCTTTTGGCTCCTCGCCATCGGCCTCTGCGCGACTGCTCGCTTGTTATCAGCAGACCAATCGGGTCATTGGTTTTGGTGAGGCCATAGCTGCAAGAGCGATCAGCAAAGTCTGCCACCAAGTTCTCACCAAATCGTGTTGATGTTTGCAGCCATGAGCTAGATTGCCCGGATTTCAAAGTCGTGCGCTCGGTGGATGAGGATTTTGAGCTGAGGGAGTACTCTGCAGAGTCGCTCTGGGTGTCAACTAATGTGTCTGAAGTTCACTACGACGCGGCCGTGCGGACTGGCTTTCTGGTGCGCCTCTCGCCTTTCGCAATGCAAATGTGGTTGTTGTGAGCCTAGGGTTCACAGATGCTACTGCCATTAACTAATGATTCTATGGCTGTCTTTGACACACGCAGAAGCTTTTCGAGTACATCTCAGGTAGGCACCGGTTCACACCATCAATGCATGAAGAAGATCACACAAGCCATCGTCCGTATGTGTGGCAGACGCATGTCGTGGCATGCGTAGTAGCCTAGGTCCAAGCTATGGCCATGTTCACAACACACATGTTTGCATGCTTTGCAGGAGCCAATGAGCATGGCTGGAAGATAGAAATGACTGCACCTGTCCGCACTAAGCTGATCGCCGGAGCAGGTCCCTTCTGTGAAGATACATTCATTGTCAGCTTCTTCCTACCCTTTGAGTACCAGGTCAGCACAACAGCAAAGCGTCAAGTTGCGCTTGTTCATGTGTCAACGGGATCTAGTTTTGTTTTCACTTTTTCAAGTATCCTGCAGCGCTTTGTCTGCAGCCACACCTGCCACATGAGATTGAACTAAACGCTGGTCATCCGCAGCCGTTCAACGCTGCCTGTGAGGCTATGAATCATCACAATCTTGGGCATGAAAGCAGGACAGCCAATGGGCAAGCAACAGCAGCACGTTGTTTTGCCTTGCAGGAGGGTCGCAAGCAACCGCCTGCTCCCAACCGTGACTCACTTTTCATCGAGGCCACGCCAGCCATGCGCTACTGGGTGTACAGCTACCCAGGCTTCACGTCTGAGAGCAAGGTCTTGGAAATGGTGAGGGACACAGCACATGCATGCTTCAGTAATTACTATCCGGGTTGCACAAGCTTGCACGACTTTTGCCACACCTTCGCTTGCACTGTGTTACCTGCATGTTCACTTCTTGTGCGTATGAGGCTTCATCCAGTGGCTGCCACAGCCTGAACCTGCCTCCACAACCAAACCTCTCCCCTTGTCACTGCTCACCACTGCTCGCTCAGGCTTCCAGAACCCTAGGCCGGCTGGATAAGATGGGTGAGCACTACAACGCAGAAGTCTTCTACGCATCCAACTACGACCCGCCCTTCCGGCTCATGTGAGTCACTCAGACAGGGTTTAGGGTTTAGGCTTTGGGGTTTGACTTCCCTGAATTTTATTTTTAAAGTCTGCCTGACGACAGTTGAGTAGTTCTCCTCGAGCTAAGCTACTACAGTTTATCGGAAAAGCCGGTGACACAAAACTCACACAGCATGCAGGAGATCACGCAAAGGTCTTGATGCAGCCGATTGATCTATGGAAAGCCATAACTCAGGTGCACTGTTTTTCCTATTTCTTGTTCAGCTAAGAGGGAAGGAAGTGGTCATTGGGCTGTCGTAGCCAGTAACAGACTGTGAAGACCAGCTTGCTTTCTTCCACACACGGGTTGATTCCAGGGACCATTATTTCACAGGATGTCACGAGTTGATGCAGGTGTTATGTATGCACAGGGAAGGGTCAGTCAGGCAACCTGCGGCAACGCGGAGAGAATTGTGACCAGTGGCCAATGTCCTTTCCTTCTCAGCTTCAACCCTGCACCACTAACGCACCTGTTGCCTGTCGCGCGCGCACACACACACACACACACACACACACACACACACACACACTGACACTGGTGTCTGATGCGTGTGCCCCCAGTAACCGCCACAACGAGGTATGGATCCCCGTGCCAGAGAGCCCCAGCGCCACCAAGGCTGCAGCGTCAGCAAAGAAGGGCACCACTGGCAGAATCATCGCCAAGACCAGCCAGTCAGCGAATGACTCGGATTAGAGGGTGTACAGTGGCCGATGGTATGGTGTGATTGGCGAGGCGCAGCTGGTGAGAAGGTGCGTTATAAATTGGTCGGGTGCGGCAGGATGTGTAGATGTGTGGCACGGTCAGGAAGGGGAGAAGTGCTGGAGCTGAATGGGATCACCATTGCTATGTGATCACAAATTTTGTAGGATGTGCATCACTATCTGGTGTAACGCTGGTTCTTGCAGCAGGTTGGCAGGTGCTGGAAACACAGAATGCAGAGCTCGCAGAACTGAATGATTCTTCGTTTTGTTACTGCACAGTCTTTTGATTGATTGTCCTGCTGTAGGAAAGTTCCTGAAGGCCGTGCTTTTTGTTACCACAGTCTTCTGTTTGATTGTACTGCTGTAGGAAACTTCCCCGGCCCAGCTGCAGGCCATATTGTGATGGCCAGAGTTTTGCTAGTAGAGTCAGAGGCCGGCCAAAGGATTAGCATGTGGGGCAGGCACAACATGCTACATTAGTGTGCTTGTGCAAAAATGACAGCGTGTGCACAATGGCAGCATCGCTGGAGGCACAGATCAAGGTTGATACGTACTGAATTCTTCAGACGACTTGACGTGCCTTGTATGCTTCAAGCATTGTTGAGGTGCGATGAAGCCAGATTCCCTGCCACGATTGTCAGACATGATTTCTGAAGCCATGGAATGACACCTGATTAAATTGTTTTGTTGATGGCCGGTTGCGCAATTTCACCTGTTATTCAGTATGAGCCCTTGGCTCTGCACCTTGTCCTACGCCATACTTGTAACAATTTGGCAAGTGGCCTGTCAGCTCCAGGGAAAACGTAGGCACGTTTTTGCAGCGGAGCAACAGAAGCATGATGCCATTGCCACGTATTGCGTTGCCATATATATATACATGGGTTGAGCAGGCGCAGCTAGAAACCAAGGACGCGAATCAAAGTCTGTGCCTAAGATGGCGTGTTAGGGCTTGGCAGTGGCTAGGATGGTGGACAGGAGTTAGACGAATCAAGCTAAAAACAAAGGACGAGCAACAGTACAACTGGCTGAGGTTAACGGCACTGCAGCTGAGCCAGTTTGGCTCATCAGAGGGATGAACAGATTGGCTCATACAGCGAACAACGCCCTGGGTGTGTTGAGTCCTATGAAATTCGTGTTAAACCTTGCAGGCAGACCCTCAAGACAACTTCACAGTCCTGCCATACTGTAGAACTCCCTGTTTTTTGCTTTGCTGCAGATTTTGTGCATGAACCTGCCAGCGACTCGTACACTCGCCACGGCACGGCAAGTGTGAAAGGCTCGCTTATTTACATTCAATGATTGCCAGCCTTACGCATGCATTACATGGACGGAATAGAAGTACTTTGCATAGCATTTTCATAAATTCATGGTAGGCATAACAACAGATGCACTGAACTCGTTTCCTCAGCCTGTTGATTCGCAAGTACACTATTCAAAACTCTGATAATAAGGCAAGCAATAAATGACGAATGCTTGAGAACCTCATGCTTGTGACGCGGTGCGAGGAGTTGTCCGGGCAACATTGAGTTGTCCGGGCAATCAATGCTGAGAGGAAGGGCTTTATACACAGTCGATCTCGACGTGGCAATGATCCCTGATCTCATCAGGCTTCCCACATGTTCGTGTCTTATCAAGCTTGCTACAAGCTTCTTGTGTGGTCGATGTGTATGACGTCTACTGTACGAATGTGAGATGATAGGGAACATAGCGCGAACAACGCCGAACAGCGATCAGGTAAGGACGCAGCCATCCGAGTGAATCCCAGACTCATGTGTAGATAGAACCGTAGATTGACTTTCAATAACCAACCCTCAACTTGCAGACATTTGTGGCATTTGCTGTCAGGATGCCGTTTGGCCGAGGCATGCACAAACTCAACCTGACCTTGCCCAGTCTACCGGCCTCGCCTGCCTCTCCCACGAAGGCCACCCATGCCTCCCCGTCCACTAGCGGCCTGAACTGGTGGCTGGTCCAGCACCTGCTGATACTGCTGCTCCACTGGCTGCTCGGTGGGCACCGCACTGGCCAAACCAGACCGCCCGCCACCCAAACCAGACCGCCCACCACCTCTGCCCACCCCAGAACCTGCAGATGCGCCGCCTGCCACTGCCGCTGCTGGCCTGTTTGCAAGCATCTGTTGGTAGAGACTAATAGCCCCGCCTTTAGCTTCCGCTTGGCTGCCGGCAGCACCACCTGCTGGCCCAGTCACTGCACGTTCAGTTCCAGCCGTTGATTGCTGGAGTGCTGCACTTCCACGTGGGCTGACATGTCCCTGATCAGCTGCTCCAGCTGGTAGAACAATGATGCTGCCACTGCTGTCCCTTGGAAGCTGAATGACCTGCTGTGCATTGGCAAGCGACTGGTCTGGAAGGGTGAGCACAGCTTCACGTGATTCACTTTGAATCATGGAACCCTGTTGTGCGTCAACGAATTCTTGTTGGTCGTCCGCGGCAACTGCAGCAGGGCCATGCCGAGGGCCGGCAGCCGCAGCGCCCTGGCTCTGTGCTCGTGTGCCTGCGGGAGGTGCCGGCGCATGCACAACACCTAGCATGTCGGGGCCAAGGTTCGCCTTGCTGCTGCTGCGAGTGGAAGGGCTACCGCCACCGCTGGTGTTCGCTACGATCTCTGGTTGTGCCTTGTGCTCGGCTTGGATAAGCTGTGAGGGGTCGCTATCGCTGTCTAAGCCATACTGAAGCCGTGTCTCGTGCGGCAGGGTCCCTGCCAGCATCTGCTCACGCAGTGTCTGTCCCTCCGCGAACCCTGCCTGCATGGCATTCTCAAGGCCATCCTGGTACATCTGAAACACAGAGGCACAGAAACGATTCAACGGAGGAGTGGCAAGCGCTACGGACAGCATTGATCTGTATTGCTGACGAGTCGAGGTCCTGATGAGTTACGCTGGAAATGAGACCTTCTCAAAGCCGAGTGCAATCATCAAGTTGAAAATCATACGTACTGAGCTGAGGTCATCCTGTGCCTCACCTGTGTAACGAGCGTGCTGGTTTCTTGCGCCTCGTCCGCCCGTCGCTGTGCCTGGGCACGGTCAAACTTGATCTCCCATATCGCCGCCTCCTGCACGACGCCACACATGCGCGCGCCTCAAGCCACACAGGAAGTGATTTGCATGCCATCCCTGGTGTGCAGATTCAGAAGGGGGCCACGTGCACAGAGCGCAAATGTTAGCCCTGACAGTCTTGGTGTGCTTGCCCAAGTTTGCCATACAAAATTCTGCCATACATCTGCGTTTCTCTCGTAACTTTTTCGTGGCATTGTATATTTCCGGTATACTTCCTTGTAAACCCCATTATTTCCACGCTCGATGACCCTTCTTGTTGCTCACCTCCTTGGCCAGCTCAAGTTTCCTCCGCTTGTGTTGAATGTCGTGGCTGATCTTCTGAATCAATTCAGTGCCCTGCACGAAGTAGGGAGAGGTAAATAAGCACATGCCCAGATGCTTATGTCAGCATTTCTGCCCCTCGGTGACGCTGGCACGGATTACACTTCTTTGAAGCCAGTCACAAGTCAAAAGGGAAAGTAATGCAGTACATGCTCATGTCAGTACTTCCGCCCTCAACAACACATTTGCGATGTTTGAGCACAGGTATGACTCCTTCACAGCCGCCAACAAGCGCCTCATAGCAACGAGACTGTGTCAAAGCAACGTGTTCGTGTAATTGATGTGTGAACGACCGGGTGAAACCTTTAGTGACCGAAGTTCAAGCCTGACACCTTACCAAAAAGCCGGCAGTAATCCACGCGAACAGGACGGTGAGTGCAACGGAGGTGACTTGTAGCGCAAAGCACGCAATGTGTGCGTTGTCTATGTTGCCGATGTAGTCAGGCAGCGACAGCATCAGGATGCAGAACGTCGTGCCCGCCTGCAGCACAAGCAAGTTAATGCCTCCTTTAGGCAGCGCGCAGACAACAAGGATTGACACAGTGAAAGGGCTGTGCTGTAGCTGAGTTTCTGACCGGGGTATTTTGCCAGCTCCTTGGGTTTGGCACACCAGTTACTTCATATCAACACCAACACATCATATGCCCGTGACTCGCCTCAGCTAGTGCCACTGCCGTCATGACACAATGCACACGCATGCTGCGATGCGGTCGTGTGAAGAGCACCACGCCCGCAAAAATGACAGATAGGGCGTAGAGCAGGGCGTTGAGGGCCACTGCAGATCTGGAACCAAGGACCACGCCTGCCCCTGCACACCCACAGACGCGTGAACACATGAGGGTAGGAATAGTTGCTAGCAGATCGTCCACTTGGGATTTGGGTTGAGTCTAGCATGAGTCCTCAATGACTATCGTTCGGCATGCAACATACAACATGCAACATATGAGTTCCGCTATCTGGGCAGAGCATTGGATTCAACATGACTAATAGATATGACGATTATCGTGTTTGATGCTCGAGAAAGCCCAAGTCAGTTAGCTAGGCATGGCAGATAGGCAGAAGAACGCTCATCTCACCTTGCTGCACCCCCACGATGATGCCTTGCGCCATGCACCGTGTCAGCATAATTACGTAGAAAAAAGTGGTGGGCCAGTCCTCAAGACGAAAGTCTTTGTATGCGCAACCCAGACGCTCCTGCAGAAAGGCAGCGATAGCCACACGGGAAAGTCAGAATAGCAAGCAAAGGCCTCTGCCTGCAAGGCCACAGAGCAATGAGCAGCGAAGTCTGTGGTTTTATACAGCGCCACTTTTTGACTCACCCGCAGCTCGCAATGAATGAGCTGCTTCTGTCGTTCAATCTCGGCCAAGGCCTGCACACATTTCAGGCACACGTGCAAACGTTGACAAGACCGGACTTGGAAGGGGAATCAGCAAGGCCCGGAGGGGCGCAGAGCCGCAGCAGCCAAGGTCCATGCGAGCCGTGGCCGGCAGGTGCGCAGCATGCCACCGGGCTGCGGCGTGAGCAATCAGTCTAGCGGCTCGTTGCACACAGCAAGCGTCGCCTGACTTCGAAGGCAACCAAACCCAGCAAGCGGCTGAGCCAAACAAATTAGCACAGCTGAGCCAAACAGAAGCCTGACAAGGCCGAGGATGGTCGAGGCAGCCAGGCATGAGGAATGCCTTGACGTAACACCTAGGTTTCTGTAACGACGGATTCAAGCTCCTATTATAGAAGGTCAGTGAGAGGTCCTTACCCGGGCGCGCATGGCGGCGTCGCTGACTCCTGTTCCCTTCATGACCTGCATGATTGTGCTCCGCGAGGAGATGCGAGACACGTTTGTTGTCGCGATCGTGTGCGCTTGCGAGCGAGCCATAGAACGAGTGGTGCGGTTGGAACCCTGCGAGAGGGACGGGCCAGCAAGGCGCCTGCGTTAGTCTCGTCTACTGTATTGTGTTGATGTCACGCAGGTGAAGATAGGCTTGGAGCGGGGTGCAAGGGCTTCCTGAACAATGCTCATAAAATTGAGTGCATTGCGTCCAGATTGCAGTTGCGCCTTCATGCACTCATGGTCTTGCGAACCCAAGCCTATCTTCATTGCTGTCAATTTAGGCATAAGGACAGTGCAGGTGCAATAAGCCTTGAAGACAGCGCCGTCTGAACAATGCCTTTGGGCTTGCAAGCCCAGAACATGCACCGACAGATTGTTCTGCCCGCAGTTGCCAACCCGGGATTCTTGAACGCGAACTGTGCCCTGCTCACCTGCGAATGGCGTGATTTGCCAGACTGTTGATGCTGTAAAGCGCGCGCCTTCTCCTTCTCAATCTCCTGCTCCTCAACAGCGGCATCAAACTTTAGCCCGCGCCTGACTGACTTATCTTCTCCACGAGCCCCAGCCTCACCACCACTGCCCCTGCCATTAGCATCCCCGTTAACGCCACTGCTACCGCGCTCTTTCAGTGCACCAGAAGATGCATTCAACAGACTCAGTCCCCCATGTCCTGAAGCGCTGGCACGATCCGCAATTGCGGCCTTTTTCAGCACGCCAGAGGGCGCCGCTCGAAGAAGCATTGCCTCCAGCCCGTTCCATCCTGTCAATGGATCCTCCGTAATCACTTTTTTCTTCAGCACGCCAGAAGGTGCGGCTGAGGCCGTCATTGCCCCGCCTGTGCTCGACTGCCTCTTCAAAACGCCGAATAACGTCCTGGGCGGAGCAGAGGCTTGTGCATCAGCCGAAGCAAGCTGTGGCTGCTTCTTGCCTTCGTCACTGGCCTCTTCATTGGCGCCAGGGCCAAGCGATAAAACCGCACGACGGCGTGGCGGGCGTGCTGCACCGGCCTCAAGCAACGGCCGAGCATGCCCGTCTGCTGGCCGCCCTCCCGCTGCAGGCGGGCTGAATGGAGCGTCCATGAAATCCCATGTCTCGCCATCTCTACTGCCAATACCAGTAGTTTCCTTCGCCTCGGCGACAGGAAACGCCGGCGATATCTTGTTGCTGTGCTTGCTCAAGCCAGCGTGCCATATCCTAGGCCATGGCATGGCTTGTTCACTCCGCTGCTTCTGCAGCTCGGCAGAATTGACCATCACGTCCGTGGTGTGGCCTTGGGGCGTGCATGCACGGGTCCATTCGGTCGACCAACCACCTCGCACTACTGCTTGGTAAGGGTAGAGTGTAATGTGTGGCCCTGTCGCGCACGCATTGCCCGTCTGGCCACAAGTTCCTTCGCAAGCTTCGCCAACCGCCCAGGCCGCTCGCCTCCTTTGCACCGAAATGTACTCTGCGACTGCCTCATGTTCGTCAAGGCCTTTGAATTTCTCCGTCGCCAGACCCTCCCATGCGTCTGGCCGCTGCAGCAGCAATGAAAAACAGCACGGTCAAAGATCAGCATAGCACAAGATCAGAGGGGAGTACAATGACACTTAAGGGCAGTCAACCGCAGCTGATTATCATTTCTTCTTTTTTTTGCCGTTCTTGCCGTTTTGGCCCTTTGATACAAACATTTGAAGTTTCCCCTGCAGTCGCAAGATCATAGTGGGGCACCAAGGCAATACAGGGCAGTCAGCTGCCGCCATTGGCAGTCAACTGCCACAGCAATACCTACACATTGATCAATAACTGCACTTTCCCCTCTTTTTTGTTATCCTTGTAAATGCAGACATTTGAAGTTTCCAATAAACGGTTGCCGTAACTAGAGATCATATGCCCACCTGTTCGTCCTCCTCCATTTCCTCTTGCACTAGGCTGGTGAGCTCGGCCTCCCTGTGTTCCTTCACGCTTAGCACCGCCCGCCACACGCGGTCGCCGGGCTGCGGCTCACGCTCGCCCATCACCACAGGCGCATGGACAGAGATCAGCCGGTATAGGGCCATCACGTTGATACCTGCACGTGTCCAATCAACGAATCGATGCAGTGTCCTTGTGCATGGACTGTGGGGTACACGGTTTGCAACTCAGACCAAAATTCGCTGTTGCTGTGATATACGTATGGCACCAGGCATTGCAAGTGCATCGCGTGCAGTTGACTACTTACTACATATCGTTTGAAAGCAGCACGCGGCACATGAAATCGACTTCAGCAAGTGGTCAGCGTTAGTTTCCTATCACATTCACATGGACGCACATAGCCTCTTGGCTGCCATTCTTAGCCAGCTCTCACAGCGTGCGCACCTGTTTCAGTATAGAGCTGCGTGCGTGTAGGCTCGAGCCAGGACCGTTTCTTCTCCTCCTTCTCCTCGTTGTCGATGGCGAGCTTGGCTTTGGCGTACGCCAATTCACGTACCTGCAAGCAGTCACAAGCTTATGTTATGACAGCGCTCCCTTCTACGGCTTTGTCCAGAGCCAGTGTCTCTCACTTTTGTTCTCCACCAGTTGCTATTGTTCAGCCGCATGCAAACATCGACCCACTGTTTTCCAGCCATACAGCTGGAACTTGCATGGCCTGTCACCACCACTCACATGCAGTTCCTCTAGCGGAGGGCCGACGTGCTTCTGAACCGCAGCGGCAGTTACACGCGCTCGAGCCGCCAGTAGGCGCCGCTTCATGCTGCTCACAAACTTCTGAGACAACTCACGGGGCGCCTGCGCATGCAAGGCATCACATGACACACCACGGTATAAAAGGAGCGTCCGCTGAGGTCCAAAAAGCTATCAGTCCATGAAGGCGCAGTTTGGCTGGTAGCAAACGCTGAGGACGGGAAAGGAGCGCCTGATAACTTGGACGCACCACAAACAGCTCCTCGTGCACCGATTGCTTGTTGCCAAAGATGAAGGCGCAGAGCTGGTAAGCACCCAGCAAGTAGGCCAGCATGAGCGCTAGCACAATTGCGCCAACCGCTATGGGCCCTGGACGGCCACACGACAGCAGGATGCCCACGGCCTCGCCAGCAGGGAGGAAGCCGGCTGTTACGACAAGCATCTCGATGTGGGGAAAGGCGAACAGGCGGGGAATGGAACGCTCGCTGAGCAACTGCAAGTGCAAGACAACGTCTAAAACTTGAAGATGGCATAGGGCTCTCAGGGAAGGCGAGTCGTTACTGGGAGAATGCAAATTTGGGGTTTTGCATGTATTCAAGGTGGTCAGACGTGACGAGCATGGGGCCTAAAGGTGCATAGAAAAAGGTCGTGAAGGGTATGTCGCTGAGAAACCGTGCTCAGATGCGCGTTTCAACTCACAAAATGCCAGTACCAGGCGAGGAGCTGATGTAGAGCCAGCAGCACTGCCAGTATGAGCGCGAGCACAGCAAGCCGTTCGTACGCCTGAAGCACCAGGCTATCGAGCCCCTCGTCCGTCAAGGGAATGGCGAGCAAGTGCCGTCGACTGTTGTCGTCGTTTACAGCCATCCAATCGAGTAGGAAATCCGTTTCGTGTAGCGAAAAACTCTCATCTTGTGAGTCCACAGCAGCTTCGCTGCTTCCGGTAAGGCGTTGCCGAAAGCTTGTGAGTAGCGAGCGTCGACCTTGCCCCGGGTAACGAGACGAGCCGAGCTGCGCTCCTATGCTGGCAGCCCTTTCGTCAGGGGGTGGCGGCGGGTACGTGATGTTCGGCCAGCGGCAGGCGGGCTTAACACCCGAACCCAACAAGCGGACCTGCGGCCAAAAGCGCCCCCCCACGTTCACCACGTCCAGCGTTACTCATTCAGGCAGTTGCAGCTCAACCCTGCGGAGCGCTGTCTCAAACAATTCACACCGGAAGCATTCCAGGCCCAGCCCACAACTTCACCCTGCATGAACTTGCCGTCTACCTCGGCATGCCGATTCCTGGTGCAGCATTGTGAGCCCTGTAGCTCACGACGATATTTGAAAGTGCAACCACAGCGCTCTTAATCAAGTCCATTCTTACTGCAGTGCGTTTGCGTGAACTCGCGATATCTTCGACATGGCGATCCCAGTACATGTTATGTATAGTATCGCAGCACTATCTTACAGGCGCTCTCTTACCTGGAAGTTCGCCCACTGCAGCGCACACGCCGCTCCCTGGTACCTCCTGCCCAGGTCCACGCTCACGCCCGCCAGCAGCGCCCACTGCTGCACGCTCATCACCATGCCCATGGCCACGCCGCCAGAGGCGGCTGCCAGGCCACCCAGGGCACCAGTGGCTGCGCATGCAGCACAGAGAAGCATGCAAGATGCCGCATGCACAAGCTGCTGCCACATGTCTTGTACCGTAAGCCAGCAATGTGCCAATCGTCCATCTTGACATGTTGTCCATGCCCATCACATCGATAAATTGGTTGGGCGGGTGAAAGCCTACTGGTGTTGTATTTGCATGGCATTTAAGGTGTAGTGTGCACATCATGTGTTCGTGCTGTAACCAAATTAGCATGAATACAAGTTTTTGTGGTGACTTTGTTTCTCAGGCCAGCCACGTGCCAGGATCACGACTATCCATGTTCGCCAGATGGAAGCTTAAACGTCGTTGTACAGAGTCATCTTGTACTACTGGGAACATGTGACCGGGTGTAAAGTGTGATCACGCCATGGATCAGCATAGCTCGGTTCTGTGCATCCGTGAACAAAAATAAGGGTGTGTGTGTGTGTGCCCTGCCTCACCGGTGACAGACGTGCCCCCCACCGCAGCACCAACCGCCATTGCTACCACACAGCTGGTAGCCACAGTAACGGACAAACTGCTGGCAGTCACCACCTTGAATGTAGTCTCAAGGGAAACCTGCAGTCAAGTACCAACGTTTGGCAGGGCGTGGTGCTCAAGTTCTTAAGCCGAGACTGATTTGGTGCATGCATCATAAGTGTGTGTTTGGAAATACCATATTGTATCGGGTATCCATCATTCAACATGGTCAACATGGTGAGTGACAGAGTGGCCCATCATGTGAATGCGGTTCAGCATTGCTAGAGCAACTTGCAAGGGTTGAATGAGAATTGATCTGCACAATCTGGAGATCTGCAAGACAACTGGCCCAAGCCTGCTGCCTGCTCCCTTGTCTATTGTGTCTGCCCTAGCCGTTCCTGGTACCTGCTCTGGCGTGGGCACATAGTCTGGTGGTGGCGAGGGCGCAGGGGGTGAGGGAGGTGCCTCCGGGGGACTGCACGCAGCAAGGAGAGCAGATGCTGCTGTGGAGACAGACGTGCAGCCTCACACGAGCCAAGGCAGGCAAGTGAAAGCCCTGGCATAGTCAACTACTTGGTTGATGTTTGTGCAGCTTGTTCTAGCTGCTTTCATGTCAAAGCATCTCCCTATTATGCTTCAAACATCAGCCTAAGGCCATCGGAAGCAGAGTACAAGCCAGAGCACAGGCGACCAACCACCCAAGATAGGCCACGCTATAGAAGCTAACAACCTTTGCCTCACGCAGAGCCTTGGACCACTGGCAACACTAGCATCCCTAAGCATATGCTTGTTGTCACCTGGTCGGCTTGCAGGTGTGCTATGGACTGGGCATGCTGTTGGTCATGTGTCTTGATTCAAATGTCGGAAAGCAGTAAGATTGAGGCAATCGAGCTGTTTGTGAGCTGAACTCTACCTGGGTGGGGGAGAGGG
>QAXH01003059.1:0-10596 GCA_004335635.1 Chloromonas sp. AAM2 | reverse complement strand
TCGCTTTTCGTTCCGTGAGGGGAGGCAGTGTACCCGACTGGAGGAAGTGTACCCGACTGAAGGAAGTGCACCCGGCCACAAACGGTTATGTGGCTTCGTGACCGCACAAGCTCTTATTCATCTTTACACATCCATATCGGAAGGCAGTTTAAGAATTGAGTCCCACCTGTAACAGTGGGACAAAGCCAAAGCACTGTTTCAGATCATCTTTGTGTACCCGTGCACCTTTTCACCCTTGCTCGATTGGACCCATGGCCACACAACCTCCGAGCCGCATTGAAAGAGGCAAACCCGGTCTATAAGCTACATTCACCCCGCATAAAGCAAGGCGAAAATCGCTTGGTGGCCACATCCTGGGGAGGTCGGCCCCGAAAGACCCGCAGCCTTGCCCCCTGGGGGGTACTGGCTTAGCGGCTGTCCAACCAGGCGAGCATCTGCTTGGCAGTCTGACGCGTCACCTCTTCACGCTTGGACTGATAGAGCACACTCGCCACACGCAGGATTTGACGGACAGCTGTAGCGCGCCACACAGGCGCTGCCTGCTGGCTCCGCAGAACGCCATCGGCGCTGTCCGACAGGAGAGCTGACACATCACTGAAGATACGCAGCCGCTCGTTGACGTCCTGCAGAACCTTGACCTCCGCAGAAGACGTGCCTGCTGGCAACTGAGCGACCTGAAATTGCGACTCCAATCTAGAGCCACCGGCGGGTCTCGCGAGCCAGCCAATGATCGCCAGAAGCACGAACGCCAACACAAACTCCGCCAAATGGTTGGCGACGTCTGTGCGGCAGACGGTATCCAGAGCATCCAGCACCACATTCATCTCAGGGCCGGCATCGCAAATGTCCAGGTGGTAGGCGCCCGGCAGTGTGTGCACTGGAGAGCCTGGTGTTACTTCCGCGAATTTCTGCACATGACATGACAATAAATAGCACGGTGTGCTATTTGACACATGGCATGGTCACAAAGCATGCATGATTTGTAGACGGACTACACAAGGACGGAGACTGGCATAAAGCTGGGCAAGCCCCGTGGTGGGCTGGTATGGGAAGCTGGTGGTCACCTCGGAAACGTCTGGGAAACCCCCTTGCATTGGCTGCCCCTCTGCCCCATCCAGTTCCCTACGCAAGAACTAATAAACTGACTGCTGAGTGATCCACCCAAATACCCGCCTTGTAGTTGCACCATTCAGGGTTGAGGTACCCGGTCACTCCCATGCCAGTGATGCCAAGCTGCAGATTGCCCTTGGCTTTCAGAGCTTCAATTGCGGATGGTGGCATTTTGATGAACTCAAACGGCCCGCCGTCAACTGGGTCCACCAGGTAGGAGGCCTTGATGGGACCACCTGCATTTATGATCAGAAATTTCAATCAATTGTAATGCCATGATTTGAAATCCACCATTGACCATTCTCTCTATTGTAGCAGTGCAGGCTTCGTACATTGATGGTATTCATCCAATGAGGTCGACTGACTGATTGCTAGTATTGTCTTGACCGTTGGCGTCTACCATTTGCAAATATCTTTGGTATCCGTGCAGGTAGCGGCAATCAGCAAAGACGCCATGGACTGGGCAAAAAATAGATGTTTGCCAGTTCTGGGACAATTTCTATGAGGTATCCAGTTCCACTGTGTGTGCTTGTTGAGATTGATTCCCAATCAATAAGCAACCAAAGCTAGCCAGCTGGAACACGCCAGGCCAATGCATGTCAACTCGCAGCCAACTAACTGTGATCAAGCAAAAGCCTACAGTGCAGCCTGCAAATGTTGCGCTCACCTGTGTTAGCGCGAGCATAGTGCAGACCAGCGAGCTTGCCTCCCCTGCTGTGGCCGGCAATCGCAATATTGTTGACATCTAGAGCTAGCTCGCTGTGCTTGGTGTCTAGCCAGTCCAGTAGTGGCTCCAGCTTAGGGAACTGCATTCGCAAGAACATCTAGAAACCTGTAAGAGACGCTTTGAGCGCTGTGAGCGCCCAGCAGCTGATTGAGCATGTCCACATCCAGTTCACAGCAGCACTATGGTTTGAGCAGGCTGGAGCGCCTATGGTATGCAATCAAGCGAGGTCCGCACCTCAACCTCTACCGAGGTGAATGCAGTTTGGATGTCAGTGTCATACTGCACTGTCGCATAGCCAGCAGCGGAGAGTTCCAGCATCAGCTTCTGATACCAGGCAGCTTGGGCCAGAAACCCGTTGATGAACACGATGGTTTTCACTGGACCGGCTTTCGCTGCGCCAGATGGTAGATTCACGGACACGGACTTGATCACATCTTTGAAGGAGGTTGATGCGAAATCCTTGCTGCCAAACTTGATTGGCATGGCTTGCCCATTTGATGCTCTGCACAGGGTGGCATGGAGTGGCCGCTGCTTGGCAAAGAGCGATGGCCCCCGCCGTGAGGTAAGCATTTCCAACAGCAGCCGTCGATTTCAACTTGACGTATGACTTTGGCAACAACGACAGTGGTGGACAGTTGAAACCCAAGAGAAACCCAAGATTTGAACATATCTTGAGAAAACGGGCAGTTCAAAAGAGACGAGTCCTCTTGAAGCAGTGCGGGATGAACATGTGCGACGGCTGCAACGGCGTTCATCACTGTTCCAAGTTTGCCTGTAACTGCCTTGCGCTTCCAGTGTGCTTCCAGTGTGCTTCCAGCTTACCGACAAGTCCAGCCTTGGGCGTTTCGACATCATACGCAGTTATAGCAAGTGATCCCTGCATTGTGAGCTGTAGACTTACGTTCTCCGTGCAATTTGGGCACGTGCAAGCATGCCCGTTGCAAGTCAGCACCGTGCAAGCAAGAGCGAGATGTGGTGGGCGCGAGGCTGTCTCCCGTCGTTGGTGTTGGAGCCTTTGCGAGCAGTCCTGACTGTGCATGTCCTCGGGCCGTCTACTGCAGCCGTCTCCTTCTCTTGGAGCTTGCATGCAGGCATGTCGTTTCGGATGGCAAAGCTTGCGTGCGCAGGGGCATGTAGAATTGAGCACGCTCATATATTCTGGCTCAACACAAAGTGTGGTATGCACCTGTGACTGCCAACCCTTTTCACTTTCGCCACTGGCTGCTGGTTGACCTGGAAGTTGAAATTCCTTGGGTGTTGGCGTATAGGAATGCAGCCCTTTGGTACATCACTACCACAGACGTCACCCAGCTCGCAATCATCTGGTTGCACATACACAGCCAAAGGTACGTACGTGTTCTGGATCGGGTAGTGGTTCAGAAGCAAAGCGCGTCCTGTGCAGCGGTCGTTTTTGACACGGTTCACTGAACGCCATCCTTTGGGATGATTACCCGTGAAGACGTAATGCATACCATTGAAGAAATACTGCAAAGAACACATTCTCTGAGTGTTATCCGGAACGACGTCTGCAAGCTCTGCCTTGACCCCTCTCAACAGTCCTGTCACCACGCAAGCTCGACGGTGGTACTCAGCTCTCCTCTGCGTGCCACTGCGCAGCCAGCTGGGTGATTGAGCGATGCGCTGATTGCCATCAGGCCTCCCCCCCCACCATTGGTACATTGTCAAGCAGCAGGCAGCACAGGTCTCGGCAACTGCAATCGAGGCAAAAGCCAACATGTGCAGGCATCGCATGGGGCATTACATGCCAGGGAGGAGTGCACGGGGCATTGCATGGAATCGTGTGCAGGTGACCACATGTGTGTGGTTGGCATGGCGCACATTAGGTGGGAGCAAGCAGTGTGGGGGGACAAGCAACTTGCGTCCAACGCATGATTCGCATGCCCAATTGGGTGCCCTGGCTCTCGTCGGTGCTATCACTGCCATGCCGTGTTGGTCATCCCTGGTCCAGCTACTCCTTTTGAAAACAACATCTTGTCAAGCGGGCCTGACACACAAGTGCAGTCAAAGAGGAGCATGTTGTTCTGCCGTGGGCTTTCTGAACATAATGCAGACGAGCCAGTGAGCGCAGGCCATGCAGAAGCGCACACATACAGGCACGCACACGCAGTGCCGGCACAGCGCGTGTGCCTTTTGCTGTTATTGACACTTTGTTATGGGCGTAACAAACACAAGTCCCATACCTCCACAGACAGCAATCATGAGCATCTGTGCGCTCACCAGCGCGAGTAGTTTAGACAGCAACTCTTGACTGTGTAGAGCAGGCAACTCCTCAACCACACATCGACTTTTCAAGCACACAGCACATTGACAAGCAGCAGCAGCACAGGTTCAGCAAGTGCAATACAGGCAGTCAACACTTGATGCTAGGCTGATGCACACACGGGCACTGCGTCATTGCATGCAGTGGGAGGATTGCATACAGCATTGCATGCATGGAAGCGTGTGCAGGTGACGTACGGATGTGTGGCTGACATGGCACACATAGGTTGGGGACAGTGTGTGGGGACCCCCATGAGAACTTTCTCCTGTGCTCCTGGCTTCCAAACTGCAACAGCCTGAACGGGCAATGCAGATGAGACAGGGCGTGCGGTCCATTGATAAGCACACATACTGATGCAGATGACACACGTGACACGCGAAAAAGCATGTAAGTGCAGAGAGGCGTATGGGTCGTTGCATGCACATGTCAGCTGAGCTTAAACACATGTGGTTTATGCGGTAGCGTGACCAAGCGCGGCAGGCTGACCCAGGGCCTTCTGCACGACTGCCATGTCCTCTGTCGATTCTGCCCAGTCCTGTCATGTGATGTGCCAGTTTCATGTGCCACAAATACAATTCTCAGACCTGTTCCAGAGCGACCGACTTCCACAGACTAATTTGCAAGAGTCGCGATGCAGTTTTGGCCCAACGTCAACAGACCCGGCCCACGTGGATGCCATGACGACATCACATTCCAAGCTTAGATCCACAGAGTAATTGTTAGCGCAAAGTATTGGCAGCACTTAACAAAAGAAACAAAACAAAATAGTCCAGTATGTGTGCGGCATGTCCGCAATTTCAAAAGCATTTTTGGTGCTTTGTAGAAACCACATTGTTTCACATTGTGTCAATTGGGTACGATGATCCCCATTGCTGAGTGGGTATGAGGTCGTTGATCCCGGTCACGTGCCTTATCCGGGCCGTAACCTTGCTAGCCTGCATCACTTGCTGTGCGAAAGAGGGGTCCTTGTAGCGAGAAGGCTTGCCTAAACTGTGGCATACTCAGATTTGCATGGATTGGCCATGGTGATCAAATTAAAGCCGGTTTCTGAAACATCCAAAATGAACTTGAAATCGCGGTCATGCCGCACACATACTGCACCATTTCGTCTTGTTGCTTTTGCAGAGTGCTGCCAATATTTTCGCTAGCCGTTGCCGCTCTCCTGCTGCTTTCTGTCTTTCTGGATGTCGAGTTACATGCCATAACAGCTGGTATATGAAACTGAGTGTGCAAACTCTGATGCTCATGGAAGTGCGTCAAATCCTCCGAAAGCCCTGGTATTGATGATCGTACAAAATGAGAATGTATGAATCACGGAGAATGTCATGCAAGGAGAGCTGACAAGCGAGCGTGCACTATCAACATCAACCGACAACAGCCTTGATGACCTTCCACGTCACTCAACCGACCCTGGTGGTCAGGCAAGACGTGCGAAAGGTGTCAAGTATTGATTAGTGTGTGAAAGCCGGATCACAAAATCGCATGCAAAGATAAGGAAAACAAACGGTGCACTATCCACATATTACGGGCGCTTTTGAGTTGGCAATCTGACAGACAACGGCATGATAACGCCAACTGCTGCTGCTGAGAGGTGGTGCAGCCAAAGCTCTTTTCCGCTCAGAGCTCTGTTTCGTCATTGTAGTTGGCTGTAGCTTGTCTGGATACCTGGAGCACAATGGCAGCAAGACGCACACTGCGCTCACAATACTAACTATTTCAAGGGAATAATTTAGGTTCTGATTCAGATGATGACTTGGGTTGAAAGACGGCAAATGAGGCCCAAACTGAAATTTAAATTTGAGCCAGCGGCCACACTAGAAATCACACAGGGATCTGCGCAGGCCAATTTGAAATCAGGACCACGTGTTCAGATCAGTCAACAACAAGACAACAGCAGATTGTGAGGTTGCATGGAACTCCTAGCACGCATGTTTTGGTGCATGCACCACAGCACAAGGCAACAATGGTGGTTGGGATTGCTCTTGTCCGCTCTTGTATATGTTGGTGCGACTCCGCCTTAGGACCTGAGCCAGCTTCTGCACAGCTTCCCAAGGGCGTCGCCGTCACTCGTTTCAAAAATGTGTCAGGCAATACATCGAACAGTCACCATATGAACCTATCAAATAGTCCCAGAACTGGCAAACTTCTTTTTTTGCATGGTGGTGGGTTCATATATTTGCGACCCTCCAAAGAGGTTTAGATAGGTCGCTGGCAGATCTATGTACGTAATCCGCCTTGTACAGCGATTTTGAGAGTGCGGGCACCTTCCTGGTCCATTTGAGTCACAAAGTTGCCAGTCAAACAGACATGTCCTTTCAAACGGACAAATCCGAACCCAAATATACCCCCCCCTTCCCTTACCGTCCGCACCCCTCACCCCTCCCCTTCCCACCACTGCACCTTTGATTAAGGCCCAGCCGACTCCTCAACCCTACAGCCCTGTCAATCCCTCACCGCAACATAAACCCCCTCACAGGGGTTTGCCTGGCCTTGGCCAAACCCTAATCAACCGCTGGGCAATCATCACTCGCCACAAATCACTCGCAGTGAATCACAAGCCTCTGACCAAAGCACAGTTGAATTTCTCACCTTGCGAAGGCTCCGGAAGAACGCATTCCGCATGGACCGTCCGTCGCCGCCCCCCACGCTCGCCTCGCTCACACTCAGCCCCCCGCTCCTCCTTGCCTCTCCCCCACTGCTACTGCCACCGGCTGCTGAATGAGGCTGCTGTGTGCTCTTCACCCCAGCTGCCCCACTGCCAGACCCTGGCTGCTCTCCACCGGGCCCTGCACTACTGCTAGCCACTGGGGTTGCCTGCCCTGCTCCGCTTGGCGCAGGCGCTGCCTGCCCTGTTCCATTCAATGCCACCGCTGCACCAGGAGCGAGTTCCAGTTGCTGGGAGCCAGTCTGCCCTATTACGTTCGGCACCTGGGTGTTGGGAGTGGGTGTTGGTTGCTGGGAGTCTGTGTGCGAGTACATGCTGAGCACCTTTTCCTCGGCAGTGTTTCTCATGACCAGCAGCTCCACATGCACCGGCCGCCTGGCGCCCATACGGTGCGCGCGGGAAACGATCTGCAAGGAGGCAAGCCACGGAGAGCCGGAGATTGGACGCGCGAACAAACAAAACAGGAGGCAATGAGGCAAGCCATGGAGACTATGAGGAGAAACACGCAAGTGGAAAAACGACAGTGCGAGCCCAAAGACCAAAACAGCAAAAACAAAGGTGTAGTGGCCTGCCGCCTCCACTGCCACTGCCCGTGGTGGGCTCCAGATACCGTCACCATCGTCCCTGGCCTACTGCCGCACCTGGTGTTCCAGAGATCTGTCAGCCAGCGGCTCCATGAGGAATATGTGCGTCACGAAGGACAGGTCCAGACCCACCTGCACAGGCACCAAGCCCGCAGCACCTCATCACCACCTGCAAATGCTTACATCACGTATGCAGTGTACAACGCTGCAGCTGGCGCGCTTCCTTTCCGACACCAACTGTACATGATCTCGCAAGGGTGGAGGGAGAAGCACAGGCCTTGCCATGCACACACTATCGCTGCAGAGACGTGGACGCTTGGGTGTTGCTGAACTTTTGACGCTAGCCGCAAGTAACAGATTGAATGGCTTTAATGCCTAGGTAGCAATAGCGGTGATAATGCTCGTCTGACCATGGATAAAAACTACGGATTGCCTCACGTTAACGTCATCTTTACCACGACGACATGACTCTGCCTCAGGCAGTCAGCATTCATCCCATCACTGCACTCACCGCCCCTGATTCGTCCATGAGCAGCACTCCGATGTAGGGGTCGGTGGAGAACCGGTGAACGGCCGCATCACGCTCTGACGCCTTCGGCCCTGAAGTGACAAGCACATGGCATGTGAAATGGAGAAACCGTTTCAAAGAAACGGACAAACACGGGTGAATGCACAGGGAACCGATGATGAAGAATGGGGGTTTTGGGAATGTGCCTAATGTGGTAATAAGCGCCTGCAGTTGACCTTGGCCATCTGCTACCATACAACTAGCCTGCATGCTGGTGGCCCAGAAGGAGCGTTGACAAGACCGTTGAACTTTCAACCCAGAGCGGAACTGATGATAGTTGGTGCGTTGAAAGTACCAGGCCATGCAATCAGTGTTCAAATGCACGTCAGAGCCACGCAACCCAGTTAGCAACAGATGTGCCTGGATGGTTATCAAAGCACTCAACTTGCTTGGGTATTTGATGACTTGTCACTCACTTGCTTTGCCGTTGGATGCGAAGTTGACGTGCGGTATGGCGTGCCTGGTCAGCTCATGAGCGATGAGCTGCAGGTGCATCCAGAATTGGGAGAAGACGATGACCTTGTGTGCACAGGGCGCGGGCGTGGGGGCGGGGCCGGGTGGCGCGGGGGCGCGCAGCAGGCAAGCGGGCGGGTGCTTGAGGATGCCTTGCATGGCCGCTGCACCGCTCCACGCCCGGCCCGGCACTGAAGCTCCCGCATTGCGAGAACCGTCAAGCTCGTCAGGGCCATTGAATCTTGCAGCCTTGGCTGGCAGTTGAGCTGCAGATATGCTTGTGTCATAGGCAGCACCAAACCCGTCAAGGCCTTTGATTGTGCCAACGTCAACCATCTCTGTATCATGAGAATCGCCAACCCCGTTCGAGGCACGCAGTGTGTCCTGGCTATCGGTCTTGGCTGGCAGTTGAGCGGCAGTTGAGCTAGCATTGACCACCACACTGTGGGCAGCACTTAGCTCGTCAAAGCAATTGGATGTGTCCTGGCTCGCGGCCTGGATTAAAAGACCCGTACTGTGGGCACCGTTAAGACTGCCGTAGCCATTGGGCAACGCTTCAATAACGCTCATGGGTGATGCCTGTGTGTCATCTGGTGTACTGTCGGGCTGGGGTTGATCATGAGCTTGGGTGGAGGAAGCTAGACCACTGCAAGGCGCGGCGATTGTTTCTGCGAACCGCACCCCTCCTGCACGTCTCCGGGGCTGCAACATGTCGGTGGCCACATCAGATGCGGAGGATTCCGCCGCAGCAAAACACCTGGCTGCACGTTTTCGCGGCTGCTGCGCGTCCCCAGCACCGCCTTGGTCAGAATCCTCCGCAAAACGCACCGCAGGCTTCCGCGGCTGGCTAGCAACCGCAGCACCGATGGTGCCGTTTGCCTCCATCACCATGTCTGCCATTCCCACCCCGGAGCTTTCTGAAGCGAACTTAATACCAGTAGCATTGTCCAAGAAATGCACACTGGTGTGTTTGTGTGGGTGCTGAGATGCTCCACCCGGCCCCATTCCCAGCCTCATTGCCCTGACCGACTCCCCTGCTTTCCGTTCGGTAACTGCGGCACCCAGCTGACCGAGCATTCCCGCTGATCCCGGTGCGGGCCCGAGCCGCAGCACCTGGCCAACAGGCGAAACACCGCCACTCCGGCCGGACGGCCCACCCCCCGGGGCGTCCGAAGGCTCCCGCATCCATATGTCGTGATTCCGTTGTGGGTGTGCATGGCCGTTGGCTAGAGAGTGCGCGTGGGGCGTGTGTGTCGGGTGTGCTTGATGCCAGGGGGAGGCAGAGTGTGAGTGTGGGTATGGGTGTGGGTGTGAGTGTGGGTGTGAGTGTGGTTGTTGCAGTCCTAGTTCCTTTAGTCTGCGAATGAGGTAGAGGCAGCGGGTGGAGCGCGTGATGCGCCAATTGGCGGACCAATTGCCGCCCTCCAGGCCTGCAACAGGCATGGCAACACCATCATTTGTTATAGTTTTCATGTAAGCCTAGAATTGAATGTAATTAAATTGGTTCTCACCCACAATACATGCCATAAGTTGCAGAACTGCCCATTGTTGGGACTTGGGTTGTCTGCTGTGAACTCCATGTAACAAGGCAAGAATGAACTCCATGTAACCAGGAGGAGGACGACTCAGCAGGGGGAAGAGCTGGACTATGATGACAACGTTTGGTGACAACGTTTGGTGATGACGTTTGGTGATGACGTTTGGTGATGATGTGGACAGAGCACTGAAACAGTTGCAACTGGTGAATGATCAGCAGCAGCAGGGTGCACACAATGTGCGATGTGTCTAGCAGCTCAGGGACAAATGAAGACGCAAGCTGACCCATCCGCGGTCACTCGCCTACTGCTCCTGCCTGGTGATACACCGGTTGCCACTCAATCAGCTCGATGGGCACCGGCCACTTGGGGTTGGGGTTGTGCCGACCCCGTGCAGGGTCATCAACCGCCTGCAAGGCAGAAATACATGCAATGGATGCTGCATGCTAGCAGCAGTTGTCGGGTTTGCGAGGCAAGGGCCCAAACTGCAGTGTGTCTGCCTGATTTGGTTGCTTATGTACGTATCTATTGAACACGAAAGCCAACACCAGTCGGCAGCAGTTTTCATTGTCATTCATCATCAGTGCATGGCCATGCACTTGCATGTTGGCAGGCAGGGTCGTGTCAGCAGGCAAGGTCGTGTCAGCAGGCAGGGTCGTGTCGGCGGGCAGGG
>QAXH01003047.1:319-11795 GCA_004335635.1 Chloromonas sp. AAM2 | reverse complement strand
CACCTCGCACCGATCCACCAAGGGGCTGCTGTACCAAATCATTTGCATCAACGGAAAACAGCTGATGCTGCGCAATGGCTACGCACAGTCGATTTCTGTCCTATCTTGCCACGTGACTCACCCCGTGGCCCTGCAGGGGAGGCAGCACTGTGCAGTCCAGGTGCACGGGCAGGCCCTCGGCTCGCACACTCATCCTGCGGCAAGCAGCCGGAAAGGTCACAGACGCGCTATGCTGGCTGCCACACATGGCACAAGCAAAGCTATTGAGTGATAAAAACAGGTGGTGGAAACGCATCGTCATCAGATGCACACCCTTGTCACACACAACTGCACTACGCCCAGGCAACGCTCTAGTGGCCAGATCGCAGGACCAGCACATGGTTTGAGAACCATCAGCATCCCATGCATGGGCCCATGTCAACGCATACCAGCGTGGCAGGCCCAGAAGGTCTGAGCCGCTGGCGACCTGCCTGCCCATTATGGGCCCATGCATCAGCACCCAACCTGACGTCGCATACAGCCCCATCTGCATGGAAAACCTTATAGCCCCTTGCTGCATCTTGTACGTGCTGCCTATTCCATGCGTGCATGTTGGATGGGTATGTTTTGTCGGCCGTGCACATGGTTGATAGCATGGGTGGCACACATGTAGGAATTACACTTGTAGGAATCACATGTAGAGATTACACTTGGTCAGTGCTGCCTATTTCACACGTACCTGTGCACCCAAGCGCCACTGCTGTTGTCATGTGCTGTACCCTCCACCAGGAGATAGGCATCGTCGCCTGATAAGGCAAGCGCCCTGTTGGTTGCGTACTGCAGCTTGCCTGCGGTACACGCTGCCCTGGAGGTTTGAGAGGACCACAGCAACTGCTCGCTCAACCGCAAACCAACCATCACCTGCAGTGAGAGCCACATGGTGTTGGCTGTTGATGATCACATGCATGTCACTGCATGGACGCCACTGCATGGACCTCACTGCATGGACATCATCACATGCATGTTTGATGTCCAACGGGAATACACTTAGCCAGAGATACACTACGTATAGATATATACATGTTGATGCTGATGTGAGCAGAAGCTTGACTGTGCGGCTCACAAACGACATGCGACCGGTTGGGTGATGCAGATGACTACCACTGTCCCTTGAGACACCATCATATGATTTGAATTGCCTCTGATAGTATGGTCAGGCGATGGCAGGGTGTATATGGGCGACAGGCTTTTTCTGCTTGCATGCCATTGCTGCAGCTGCAGCATCTTGGGTTCATAAAATATGATTTGGTCTACAGCATCATTTTCGAGCTGTTGAGTGCCGTGTGGTGATTTGTTTTGATGTGTTACCCCTAGGTTGACTTGCCTGCCAGCATTCAAGAGTTGACTCAGTGAGCACGTAAATGTGTAAATGATGCACGTCCACCATACGAGCAGCAACCGCCAGAGCTGGTAGGCCAGAGACGGTGTGCTTGACAAACTTGGCCATGGGATCAAATGCCTCTGTGTAGGCACTAGCGATCACATGGCCAAGTGTGCTGAGCACGCCGCGCTGTTCTGCAGCTGCAGCTGCCACCTGGGCTGGGTCTTGCCCTGTGGCTAGCTGCTTGGCGTGCATGCCCTGTTGGTTGCCTTGGACAAGGTGTAAGCTGCCGTTGCTGAAGGTGAGGGCTGCAACGAAGAGCATGCCGGAGGAGGGAGCTGGTGCTACAGCTGTGAATGCTGTGACTGTGGCCCCTGGTGTGCCTGGTGTCACTTGATGCATGATGGGTTCTGTGAGGTATTCGATGGTTGGCCATGCAAGCACGAGACCCGTGCTGCTAGCGACAATGGCGCTTGTGTTGGACGCGCTTCCCAGCACGGACACGTAGCAGTTGCCTCGCGCCAGCTGTGCTGGTAGTGCGATTGTGATGATCCGCGCGTCAACGCCGTCGGCGTGGCGCCAAAGCAGCAGTTGGCCTTGGGCCAGCACCCAGCACAGGTTTGAGCCTGAGAAGCCGCCCTTGGCCTCCGCACCAGAGATGCCAGCTGAAAGCTGCAGTAGTGATGCTACTGCAGGAGGGATAGGCTGCGAGCTGAAGACGTCGCCTAGCACACTCATGCTGTTAGGGTTTAGATCAACGAGTAGATCAACGATTGGGCTCCATGCAAGAGTCGCAACAAGCCAAGGAACAACTCATTAGGTGGCTCACCGCGGCCTGGGCCTAACGTTCATGCCATGATTTTGAGTTTGAGCAGTTGAGCCACATGCCACCTCCCATGACAGACAACCATAACCAAACGATATAACATACCCATTGCCCTGCCCACGAGTCAAGAGGCATAGCATGACTGTAACCCAGCTGATACACGCAGAATTGGCAAAACCACAGCGAGGACAATCAGGCGATTGCAGTACAGGTTGGTTGAGCATTAAGAAACTCGCCGGGATTGGACTCCAGCCAACGTAAGGCTCCAGCCGGAAGGAAATTGCCGGGAAACTATTTGCTGGGTTACTGGGCCAGTAACCGCTTTCGCAAATGTACGACGTACGACTCGAGCAACTTGAAATGACAATGGCAATTTGCACGGAGAGCTTGGGGGCATTTTACGGATTGAATGGCTCGATTAGATGATGTCCCATCCACTAGCGGCAGAAAAGCACCGTATAAAGGAAAACCCGCTCGGACTGGAGACAAGCCTACGTGCTCAATTCCGGCCAAATATGAGACAGTGCTGTTCACCGGCCCTAGGTGCGTGTGGCTACCGATGTGAGCACCACATCTTTTCCCGCGGCAGCTTCTGCAACTGCCACATGACATCCACATGAGCACTTGAGCATCTAGTCCAGTCTGGTCTGCCTTTCTAATTTCGAAAGTATGAAGCATGTATATCGGTCTTTGGCTTCGCTGAACAGGGGTGGGGGGAGTGAAGGAGGCATGCAATCCACAACATTGTTCCGGCACAGCCATCCCTCCTTCAGCCTTACATGGCAGGTGGCCACGCATGCCGCGTAGCACAGGCATACTATCAAACACAAGAGACGCGTTCAAACATAAGCACCAAAGCCATGCTGCTTTTACACAGCCTGATGTTGCCACTCGTTCCTAAGCATGTGCTTTCCAAGCATCATAGGCCATACCAACGCACATGCTTGGTTCCAACCGCATGCATATCCTAATGCTGACAGTTCCTGCCCTTGAGCAACCATCTGTCCGCTTGTACATGGTCACATGCATGGTCCGCTTGTGCATGGTCACATGCGCCTGCCCTGCATGCGTTCCATGGCTCCCGCTGCAGCGTGCACTGTATGATAATGGAGGTGTCAACATGGCCAGGCCTCCTCTCATCCAGCGACTCTGGTTCATGAATTGTTTCATACATAATGCAGGGAACGCAAGGGCTTTGGCAGTGAAGGGAGGAGATTCACAAGCGACGAAACCGACAACCCTGGGCCAGGCTCTTACGGGTGTCAGAATGCCCTCCTAGTACCAGAATCACAAGAGTCAATATCTAAGAAAGGGTTTGGCCCCTTAGCTTCCAGATCTAACCGGTTTAGAAACCGAGTCAGGTACACCGGCCCTGGTCCTGGCACGTACAGCATGTCAGCTGGCCACGAACCGTTTTTCCATGTCAGCGCAACCTCTTCTTTCCATCCCAAGGTGAGCACCTGGCATCGACCATTGAACTGTGAATGCACATCCCATGCGCTTCATATATACATTGGCAGCAAATGGTGACATACTGCTTTGCTGGGTTTTACGTTGCTTGCTGGATGTTTACATGAACAGCCCCTCAGTGTCTGCCGGCTCAGTATGAAATGTATAGGGAGGCAGGTTAAGGAACCTCAAGGATGAGGGTACGGCAGGCCACACGTTCAATGCTTCGGCTTGGTGGTTTTGACATTTTCACCCAAGTGGGAGCTGCACATTCTTCTAGTCGCAAGATCATACCTCAGAACACCAGTAAGCATTCATAATCCTCGTACTGTCATACAACATAGGCAATTACTGGTATCTGCCAATCACCTGCATTCAACTAGTCACAGGCACTCGCCTGCAACTGCTTTATGCGCTTGTTTGTTGCTATCCTGGCCCAGGTGCCCAAGGTCAAGGATGTCAGTAAGCCTGACGCGCCCCTCCCGGGCCCCGGTGCGTATAACAGCACCATCACACGCACAGGTGAGCGACGACACCTATCCTATCTGGATTGATCCTATTTTTTGTCGTTCCTATAAGCAGGCCCAGCCGCTTGTTTGTAACTCTTACGTTTGCCTGCTGTCAAGATGTATAGGCTTCCCATCGGCAATGCTAACTGAACTAAATCGCCAATGCTAACTGAAGGGTACAGGCTACACTGGCATCTGGCAAGCAGTAGGCGTGTTGTTGTTGCTTGCAGGCAAGACCTTGGATCTGTTGACTGCGCCCAACTCTCACAATTCAGCATTCAAAGCACCAGGCCACAAGGTAAGTCAAGGGACGTGTTTAGAAGTGGACACTGCATAGTGCCCGCTACGCACGGATCGTGCGGAGTGCACTGTGGCGGCATATGGAATTGGTACACGATTCACAATGCTGACTCAAGTGTCCAAGGTCTCTGACACGTGGCATCGGGACTGCCGCTTGTACTGCATGCCTTCGGTTTGGCTCCTCGTTCATCCTTCAAAGAAAGTTCTGTTTGTACTCCTCTGGCCATGTTGTCCCATGCAGGTCACACTTGTTGGCAATGTTGACACCCCCGGTCCGACCAAGTACTCCTTGACAGATCCTTGGGAGGTCGGCAGCAAGGGCGGAGGCGCCGCGGGGTCGCGTGGCGGATCCTATGCCTGCACCTCTTCCTTTGCAGGCCGATCCGTGGCCTCCTTGTCCACGATCCCACCAGTAGTGTTCATGGATAACAATAACGGTGGCAATGGAGACAAGCCTGACACGGGGCCTGGCCCTGCCAGTTATTCGCAAGAAATGACGAGCTTCAAGACCGCGTTAACAAAGGCGGCTGCAAAGCCCAGCGCAGTGTTTCGCCCGCCAGAGTATGTTGACAGAATGGGGAACTCCCTGCAGGCCCCAACGCGGCCTGCGGCGCCCAGTGCAATGCATATCGGGACCGGCGAGCGCGGGGTTGGCGAGAACCGTGCAATGCCTGGGCCGTGGGAGGCTACTCACACTCCGGGGGTGAGCGCACCTTTCAAAAGCAAGGCTCCTGGGCATTCCGACTACAGCGCCGTTGACATGCGCGACCTTGCACGTGCTCCTGGGCCGGCGTATTATCGCGACACAACTGCACCACCAAGCAGCAAGAGCTTCCATGTCAATGCAAAGAAGACGTTCGTTGGCATGGCTTGAAATGGCACTCGTTAGTTCTGGTTTAATCGTAGTGACGTTGTAAAGCAATTCGGTTGGCTCAGTTCTAGTTTAGCAGACAGTACTAGCCCTTCACGGCTTGAGTTTTTGGACGGCAGCTGTGTTCTGCGGGTTAGCCCTACCATAGCAGATTTCTTGGCCTGACCTGTGTTCCAAGGAGCAAACGGCCCTAGCAATCATAAGTTTACAATTGCTACCCAGGCAACTCTGTAAATGCTACGTCAAGGCCACTGGCACAGGTATTGCATACCACGTTTACACAGCAACGCAGGAAGCCCATGTGCACCACTTGCCCTTTTTGTTGTACCCTTTAGTGTGGACTTGAGGTTGATCTGAACACTCGTTCACTTGCATTACATCGTACAGTGACATGCCCTATTGCCGATCGTCCCGTACCGACATATTTCAGGCATGAGTGCGCTTTAACGCTCGCAACAATGGAAGCGCCACTGAAACACAACCGGCATGGCAGTCATTCCTGTCAAGGTTCACGACCAGTAAGTGGGAATCTGGTCTAATAAAGGGACCGTCACCGTACTTCAGCATTGGCTAGATGGTGGTGGACTTGAGCATTGGCGAGGTTCAGCCGTTACTTTGCCTCTTCGTGCACCTGCCCCAAGGTGCAGGGTCAAACGCCGCGCAGAGTTCAGATAGGTGAGCCAGGAAGCAAAAACACGAAAACCCACACGCTGAGCACTGTTCATACAGAGGCCCAGGCAACTGCCAGTGTGAGGTGGTTCTTGTAACGAACAAGGCTCAAAGCCCAGCACATGAGACATATTGGAAGGAGCGAGGACAAAGTGTGTGTGGTCACTTCAGTGTGTGTGATAGTGCTCCAAAGTTTTGTACATGCACACAGAAAAGCTGCGAGTTGTGAAGCCTTGAGTGTGCCTGTTGAAACAAACAGCTGCAGGTACAAATCAATGTCCGACTTTGTCCTTCAAAAGCAAGGCTGAACGGGTGGTTGGACCCTATAAGTCCTCGAGTCCTGGAACCCTATTGCCAATGCTTGCCTGGCAAGACCCAACTGCACAAGTGCCGTTTTGATCTGGGCTGTCTCCTGGGTCAACTGCTTGCTATGTTGAGCGTGACTAGCCATGCTGTTCATGCAACACAGGCATGACTAGTCGCGCTCAGCACACCGCATGTTTTCCAGCAATTGCGCTTTGACTTGCTAGGCAGGTGCATTTGGCCCCAGCAGGTAATGCCTTCACATAGCTTTAATTCACAGGAATTGTCCCAGAACTGGCAAACTGCTTTTTGTGAAATCAGAGTGGGGCCATCCTGTTTCTTGCACTGTCTGTGCAGGATGGCTCGTGGTCATCACCTTTGTCACAATCATTGCAGATTGTGTTCACAATGCACACAACGCAGCAAATCACGATGCCATGTCTGCAGTTCCATATTGCAGGCACGCAAAGTAGGGCCTATAAGCTGCATTACAATCGCAGCCCGCTTGTGCACAGGTAAGCATTGCCTTGTGATTTTTCCGTATCGCATAACGCATCATGATAGCTCGTGCCTGGACTTGGTCTGAGCAAACCAGGTCAGACTTCAATAGCCATCCTGCCCTGCAGCGTTCAGCTGCTGCTACAGTTTGATCAAAGGTGCGTCCTTGCAAAAGGCAGACTCTCAGCGTGGCTCATAGAAAACAGCTGCTATCACAAGACAAGTTGCACCCCTGCCAAAACACTGCAAATGAACCTGAGCATTTGCAACACCGCATCAACACTGCCTCTGCCAATGGAAAGCAGGAAAAGGTGCGGTTGGAGTTAGCCCTGCAACATGAATTTTTGAATTGCCAGAAAACAAATAACAATCGTACCCTGCCGGGCACAGAGTCATAGTGGCAGCCTGGTACACATATCTCAAGGGGCACACACAAACCCCATTGACACCAAATGTGGGCCGTCAGCGGGCCAAAATCAAGGACCCGCCTGATGTTTGATTAAGAATGTAATGCAGGGAAGATCATGGCATAATAGTTTGGCTGGTGCCCAAAACTGGACAGGCTTAGGCCGGGCAATTGCATCCTTGCTCAGCCATTTGATCCCGTTGTCAACGTTTTCATGATACTTTGCAGCCAAGCAGCAACAGGCCAGCAGCAGCTGCCCTGCTCAGCTCACAACGTGCATGCCTCTGTTCTCAACCCCCCTATCCTCAACATTTATGCTTCCATCTTCAACCCATTACAGGCAAACGCACTCACAAGTGCACGTACTCATGCTCATTTTCCTGCAATGCTCTTGCTTGGCTTCTTGAAAACAAGCATGTGCATGGGCGTGAAAACGCCTGATTTGCCGCCTGCAATGAGGGATTTGGCCACCCTCACAAGCATCAGGTGCACCTCCTTGATGCCCTTGGGTGTGAGCCAGAAGAAGTCGAAGAAGCAGATCATGGCGTGGTTTACGTTGTGCATCCAGGTCAGAGTGGATAGGCGCTCATACCTGCATGAGCAACAGCACATGGCAGGCCACAAGTCATACCCAACCAGTAACGCCAGTTGTGTAGGCAGAGGCATGCACTCAGTCAGTCACAACATGACCAAAGTCATCCAAACTTGCTTGACCAAACTTGAGGGCCTTGTATGTGTGATTGACTTGCTTGAGGGCCTTGTATGTGTGATTGACATAGTTTGTATTTGGCCCAGCCAAATGCCGTTTCAACAGACATGTCAGGGTGCTGGTGTCTGTGTGGAAGTATGAACAACTGGCCCAAAACATTCTTGTCCATGTTGGTTATAGATGTCATGTATCCCGACTAGTCTACCAGAGGCTGTCTTAACGCGCAAATTTCCCCGATTGCTCCATGCCTTCAAGAGGCGTGCGCATTGAACCCTGCTCCCCAGGAGCGCACAAGAAGCACAAGCTCCATATCTCGAACCACGTCGGCATAGACTTGGTCAACACGCTCGTGCTCACGCAGCCATACCAACCGGACTCAATCACCCTGTGTATTTGTGATAATGTCTGCGCCGTTCTGCCAGTGTCAGCCTTGCAACGACAGGTCCATCTATTCCCCCAGTCTGCCAGTGACTGTCCCAACCCGCACTTATGTGCAAGCATTCCATGCCTTCAAGAGATGTGCACACTGGACACAAGCAGTGCCTGCTCCTAAGGACTGCTCACCAAGGGGAGCAGACAGCGGATGAGATGGCAAGGTCCTGGCTCCACACAAGCTCAAAGCCCACAGCCTTGCCTGCATCCTCAGCCTGCTTCCATGTGCGCATCTCCTGCAATTTGCAAGCAAGGGCCGATGCTCAGCTCACAAGGGTGTGGCATGCCGTGCACAGCACCTGATTGTTGACTGGTTTGGATAAGTCTCGCGGCAACAGATCAACAGGTAGACCCACAAAACAGATCACGTTGTGACTGTGCACTCGGACAATTTGCCGTGCACCACAGCTACCAATGCAGGCACCCCAGCTGCCATAGCTGCTGCTACAACACAACCTCCACCTGCCACGCCAGGACACGCATGCAATCACCAACGAGGCCTAATGTGATGTGGTGCCCAAATCAGGGCACTACTGACATGCACTCCAGCTGAGATGCAGTTTGTTGCACAGCAGCTTGGTGAAGGGCTGTTGCATCTGCTCACCGGCAAGCCGTTTCCGTAGTTGATCTCGTCCATGACTCTGATGTGCTCTGGATTGTTGGCATCAAACTTGCGGGTGCTGACCCATTCGTAGCTCAAGAACAAAGCTCCGGGCTTCAGCACACGAAAGATCTCGCCATACACTTCCTCAAGCTGCGGACAGAAGACGAGACATGGTCTGTGTGACAACGTGTGGAAGCAGGGATGCACGCATGGTCAAGGAAGGGCAATATGAGCGTGGACAAGGAAGATGAGCCATAGCATGTGCCCTGATACTCTTACATTAACGTTTTGGACCGATGCTGCATGGGTGCACAGATGATGCAGTTGTATCATGTGCAGCCATGCGAGCATCAGGGTATGCGTGCTGCATGGTGCATGCAGATCAACTGACCTTGGGTGCGTGGCAGGTGGCCTCAATGGCATACGCTCCGTTGAATGTGTTGGACTCGAATGGCATCTTGGTGAAGTCACCACGTACCACTGTTGTGATTGGTGCCAGCCCTTGCTGCGAAGCCAATGAGGTGAAGGTGAACAAGTGATCTGGTAGCCCATGTTGGATTCAAGCGAGCAGCTGCCAATCAGCTCCGATGTTCACCTTCTGATTGTGGCTGGTTGCGCGCTTGACCTGGTAGTCATTGATGGTAATGCCAGTTACGTGGGCGCCAGACACAGCAGCGATGGTGCGCATTGGCCCACCCACACCACACCCACAGTCCAAAATCTTGTCGCCAGGCTTCGCAGCAAGAATGGACGGGATGCGGGCCTCATGCGCGGCCTCTGAGGCCCGCCAGTTCTTACCAGGGAGCCCGGGAGAGAAGTGGAAGCTCTGTCCCCAGCCCCACTCGTAGATATCTGTCACAAGTGAGTAGAACACGTCCACGAGTTGTACGGTCTTGTTGCGGTCAAGGACGCCCTCGTTGGTGCCGGCCTCGCCATAGGATGAACTATACTCCTTGAACTCCTTAGCAACATTCTCGCGTGCGATCGAACCGCCTGTAATCTCAAATGTGCTGGGCTTAGACTTGTAGCTGTCTGAGCTGCGCGTTATCCAAGCAGTGGCGAGGTAGGCAGTGGTCAAGCCGCCCATTGTACCCAGCGCATACTTCTGCTCGGTGCTGAGCCTGTCAAATGAGTCTGTGATCTGCGTTGCCACGTTCGACATCCACTCGGATGCTGAGGAAGCCATTTTGATTTGCTCGAGGATCGAGACAGGCAGCTGATTACACGCTCGTGAGCATTACTGCATGATCGACTGTTGATTGGGTGCCAGTGTGTGCGCGTAGTTGTCCTGAGCGCCAAATCACACATGATCATTCATGAGTTGAGTTTTGAAGGCGGTTATAACCGCTGCAATATCCAATACTCGCTGAGGGTCATAGAATGGCTTCGCCGCGTCCTTCGGTCGCCTCAGATGAACCGCTGCCAATGCTCACAACGCATCATGCGCATTGCATGCCACCATTGATCTGCTGGCCCTGATACCAGCACTTTGTATATTTGTGTATCAGTCAACCATGGTTTAAGCTTCTCCGTCCCTGACAACTCTCTGGTTGTACACTGGGGCGCCCAAAATACAGTAGTCTGCGCTTCCGTACTTTCCGGACGCAAAGTTTCTTCAGCATGTGTCCCATGTGTACCAGTTTGCGCTTCAATCGCACCAGCACATGATCAAGGAGCCCGCTTAGGCAGTTTGCTGCAGTGGATGGCCTCTACTTCAGATCAAGCTTTTCTGCCCACGCTTGGATGGGTTGCCTCGAGCTGACAATTCGCGCTTCCATTTCAGTCATACTTCTTCTAGAGGCGTGCCGTTCAGCACGCTGAGCTTGTCCAGCCTGCTTTTGCACTTCCCACAGAACTTCAGCTGTTGGACAAGTGACACATGACACACTTCACTTGGCATGGTTGTCGTCTCGTTGGCATGGTTGTCGTCTGCTAGCGTGACAGGACTGGACACATCTGGACAGCAGTGTGAGCAGAACGATGGTTGAACGATTGCCCACCAGAGTAAAGTCTGAACCAACTTGACTGCATGAACCAACTTGCCCAACCGTTAGTGACTGTTTTCTGGGCAACCCTGCCATTGCAATACGACCACAAGAACTTGAAGATGTATAAAGTCCATATTTCCACACTCCCACTCAGCTTCAACTCCGACTTATCACAATCCAATGATACCGACCGCCTTGCAGCACATGTCATGTTGCACTGGCCCAACCACCTTGGTGAGCATATCTGCGGCCACTTCTGATGTTGGGATATGCTTGACTGACACCAAACCGCGAGCAGCAAAGTCACGCACAGTGACGCACTGCATGAAGATGCACGTCCACATGCTTGCTCTTCACCGACACTACCGGATCCTTGATCCAGTCAATTGCCGCCTTATTGTCCATGTTCAAAGGAACACACACGGCTGGCTCACCCATATCAACCAACAGATTCCTCAACCACAGTGCCTCCTTGGTGGTCATACATGCTGCTGTGTACTCAGACTCTGCAGTGCTAAGTGTCACTGCTGTCTGCTGCTTGCTCGACCACAC
>QAXH01003046.1:24944-42449 GCA_004335635.1 Chloromonas sp. AAM2 | reverse complement strand
CTCTGCGCCTGCATAGAATCCACTGCCCTGCTGTCTACACGCTGCCTTGACTGCGACTTGCACGATCCCACATCTAAACGTGCATGGGACATCATTTGCTGATGCATGTAATCAAGGGGTGCATCAAAGGATATCAGGAAGTACTGATCAGGGGTCAAGTCCAATAGAATCAAGCCGAAGCACGTGTCCTTGTCGGGCTGGCGCTTGTTAAGTCATCCAAAGAAGTTGGAGGGTGCAGTCGTTGAGATAGAGAGCCTGCATCCCTCCATGCAACCATGCACGTGGTGCACATGCACGACCAGAATTGCGAGATCCCAGTTCTGTCGCCATCGTGCCGCCTCGCTTAGTCAGGCTGGTTATCTTCTCGCAAAGTTCTGGCCCCTAACTGCCCGGTTCGTTTCGCAACGAGCTGCGATCAAACGGCGAGGCTTCACGAGCTAACCAGCTGACAGTGGCCTCATCCAGTCACCATGTCTCTGGAGATTGAGGCATCGGAGTAAGCGTCATCGCAGACATGCACACTTGCATGCAGGTAGCCCTACATCAGCATCCGTGCAGCACCTGAGTGTGCCCACCACCTGCCTGCTACATTCAGTGTGATTCGCATCATTTTGCAATTCTGCAAGGAGAACGGCTTGCAAGAGTCATTCCAAGCCATCCAAGTGGGTGGGATTACCAGCTTTGGGTCCGGCCGGGTGCATGCATGTTCGAATTTCTAGCCATTGGTCGAGAAATGCCCATCATGCCAGCTTGCCTGGCTCACACGCTTGCAAATGGCGTCTAGCTTACTTCCCTGATCGTGCTGGACATGCAGTATGTGCTCGACAGCAGGATGGGTCACCCGCTACCTGTTGTGTGCTACACTGCTTTCACGGCTCGACCAACGGCTCGAACAAACACTAATCAACAACACATCGATTGCACCCCCTGACATGAGCTTTTTAACACATGCAAAGTACCCGTGTGCACTAATTTTTATTATTGCTGGAAAATTAACAGGTGCCTCTGGCGCACTTGGTTGCTGACAGCTGGTGACGAACGAATGTCTTAACGCGCAGGGCTGTGCCTTTTTGCATGCTTTTGTTCAAGTATCATCGCCGCTTGTCTGCCTTGCTGTGCAGAATGAATGCCAGATTTCCCTCAACACGGTAGACAGCCTAGAGAACTTTGTGTCAGACATACAGCAGGGCAAATGGGACCTCGTGCTTCCTTTGGTGGCGCAGCTCAAACTACCCAGGGCAAAGCTGGAAGACCTGTACGAGCAGGTACACCGTGCATGAGCACACATGTCAAGCACACAGCTTCACTGGGACGTGTGTCAGTGGGTTGCACAAGCATGTCAAGCCTGTCCATGTACAAATCACATGTCCATGCGTGCTTCATACGCTCATGCATTGATAACAAATCTATGTGAGTAGATGCGGAGATGTTCCGCACTCGTAGCCAGAGCTGAACCAGGCGCAAGCGCCTGCGCTGGGCTGCTTGCCAGGAGTGCGCCTGACATGCGCCTGACATTTGCACATGTCTCTGACATGTTCCCGGGTCTTGTAGCTCGATGATCTTGTGGCTCATCGATATTCTAGCTGTTTGGCCATGTAGCTCATTGGTCAGTTGGCTCATTGGTCAGTGAGCTCCATGCCCCCATGTTGCAGGTTGTGCTAGAGATGGTTGAGTTGCGCGAGTCGGACACAGCGCGGGCCATGCTCAGACAGACACTGGTGAGCACAGCATTGGGCGGTACACAGGCTGACTGCACTGACTGGGCAGTGGTTGATACTGTATGCATGCTCGGCATGTGCTGGAGGGTCTGGTCAAACCCTGTGGTCGGCCGCATAACACACCAAGGTAGCACTGGTAGCACTGTCCAACCACCAGTCAGCGGCAACACACCATCATAGCTTTCTGCATGGTACGGTTTCGCCGCTTGCGGTGCTGCAGATTCACTAGCATTGTGTGTGCCTTCCATCTGTGGTTGTTGCTACATGGACGGTTGATACGTGCAGTCACTTCAAAGGCATCATTTCAGCCGCAGGACCGGCTGAAGGCCCACTTGCTACGCGTCTGGTGTCTGGTTGAAATATGCTTTGGGCAGATCTGCAAATGCCATGATATGACGATGATCATGCTCTTGTCAGTCACGCCAGCAGGTTTGGTCAGAACCCCCTGCTGGCAACATAGCATACCAATGGTAGATCGTGGTGCCTAGATCAGCGGCATCTTCTCATCATCATTACATGGCTTGTGCATGCCACGGCTCCGCTGCTTGCAATGCTGCAGACCGCGCAGACCGCATCTGCATGGACTGCGCTCCAGCTCGCCCTGCGCAGGCCGATTGTGCGACAATGCCAGTGTCAAAACAAGGCGCCCTGATCAGCGGCGCAGCACATGGCTGCTTGCAGCTTGCAGTGCTGCAGGCCAAACAGACCATGCCGTGGTGCTGTGCATGTGACCCTCATGCTCCCAGGTGTTCCAGCACATGAAGAAGGATGACCCCGAGCGGTACCTGCGCATGGAGCACCTGTGCGGCAGGACGTACTTTGATGCAAGGGAGGTGTACCAGGTACGGTGGTGGGGACATGCGGGAAAGCGGCGGTACTGGAACTCGGGCGCCATACTGCTGTACTGTAGCTGCTGTACATGCCAATAGAATGCAAATTCGAGGACAACACCATAGCAATAGCTGGGATTAGCAAGTCACAGTTGCCAGTTTCAAAGGGTTTCCAAAACCAGGTGCTGCCTTGTCAAGGTTGGAGAAACCGCTGTCAGTCTGGACTATCAGCACTATCAATGCAAGCGTAGCCCTGATGTAGCATAGGACACACAGTGTGATTCAGGTCATCAGGTTGCCCTATCACATGTCACAGAGCTGCCTGTACACTTGCCGCTGTCTGTTCCCTGCTCAGAGCAGCACCAAGGAGGCGCGGTGTGTTTCCTTTGCTTTTATAAATCAAGCACAGCTTACATTATTTACTACTTGGCCTGTCCCGTTGCAGAGCAGCAGCAAGGAGAAGCGTCGCGCCGCCGTGGCTTTGTCCCTGAGTCAGGAGGTTTCCGTGGTGCCGCCCTCAAGGCTCATGGCACTCATTGGGCAGGCGCTCAAATGGTGGGCGGAAGGATACCCCGGGGCACACTCAGGGGAAGTGCGTGTCCAGATCAGGGAACCGCGTTTGGTAGTTTTCCAGGGCAGGATCATGTGCAATGCTGGCACTGGTGGAGTTATCGGCGGCGATGTTGGTGGTGGCCACGACATGATGGCGGGCAGAAGGATAAGGGGAAGAGTCCAGATGATTGCTTTTGATGAACTGATTGCAATGGGTGGAGATGATCGGCGATGGCACAGAAGTGAAGGGCGGAAAGGTGCAGGGAACCAGGGGCCAAGGTATGTGTGTTGAGATTTGCTTGGTGCAGCTTTTAGGTAAAAGGGGACCAAGGAAATATTATCACCGTCAAATGACCGTGTGCTGTGTACAAACAAGTACAATGGACTTTATTTACCCCGGCTCACAGAGTCGGCGTTTCTTACCTGCTCACCAGTGTTTTGTCAGCTTCCATCTGTTTGTCGATGTTGACACCCTCTGCCCCCTGCGCTGTCCCCTCAGGCAGCAGGGCCAGGGCCTGTTGCCGCCGGGCGTGGCCTTTGACCTGTTCCGCGGGCAGGCGGCCGGGCAGCGGGACGAGGTGGAGGCCTACCCACAGGCCATGGAGCATGAGATCAAGTGAGTGGGGTGCAGGAGGGGATGGCGTGCAGGTCCTGATGCATTGTGCTCATGTAGGCTCATACAAAACAACGGTATGTGGCAGCGTGTCTCGTTTCAGCCAGTGGGAATGAACAGTGAACTGGAAGGAGTTGAGGGCAAGGGGTGTGGGCGGGCATGGGAAGCGCTGGGGTATGACCACTGAGAGACTCAATTAGCCACCAAGGTCAAGGTGTGAGTGCCTGTACTATGTGGCACAGCATCTTAGGTCTGATTACAGGCAATCATTTCCAAGTCCAGTTGGATGAGGAAGCCCACGCATGTCTCACGAAACCGTGTTGGGAGCCTGTTGAGAGCCATCAGAGGCTTGAATCCCCCACTGTCCCCGTACCGCCTCAGCCTCCAGTTTAAGCGCCTGTTCACTGTTGCAGGTTCTCAGCCAAGAGCCACCCGGAGGTTGCCCGCTACTCGCCCGACGGCACCATGCTCATCACTGGATCAGTGGACGGATTTATAGAGGTGAACACAAACACGAGCAAACCGTTTGACATGTGTTTTCTGCTTGTTTTGCTTTTTGCCAGTTGAGTTGGTTCTCCCTTTTCTGCTTTCATGGTGACACGGGCTCTCATGAAGACTGGCTCCAGGTACATGCGAACTTGAGTTGCCACTCAGAGAGAATAATAGGAGACCCGTGACTTTGGATTTGTTGTTGGCCAGTCGAGTTGGTTGTCATTTTCTGCTTCTACTGGCGACGCGGGGTCTCATGCAGGTCGTAGAGTTTGGCTCGCCTTGCAACAATTTCTTGACTCAGCTACTGATATCTGCTGTGCCATGCACACCTTGACCAGTCAGCGCATGCGCTTCGTACACACTGTACACTGTTGCTGTCGTTTTACACATGTGTCGATGCACGAAATGCGCACAAGGGAGGTGGTTGCAATCACAAAAGTAGGGTCGTAAAGCCTGGGCGTTCTGTGTGTCCAGGTGTGGGACGCCACCACTGGCAAGCTGAAGAAGGACCTTGGCTACCAGTCCGAGGAAATGTTCATGATGCACGACGAGGCCGTGTTGGCACTGGGTTTCTCAAGGGACTCGGAGCTGCTCGTGTCAGGTACGGACCGCTTGCAAGACGGAAGATTAATTGCATAGGCTTGCTCTTTGGAGTCAGGTAGCTGGTCACAAGGGTTGACTTCCGTTTGAACTCGTTTAAACTCATGCCGAGTAGTTGAAGCAGAGTTTGCAATGCTCTTGCGAGCAAGAAGCTTGCAAACCATGCACGTTCCTGTCAAGCCTTCACAAGATTGATTGCATGTGCTTTTCTATCAAGGGCATCCTGGATTGACATCTTAAACCAGGATTGACCTTGTGTCAGGTACCATCATTCACAAGACGCTGATTCACTGCATGAGGGCATCACGCTCATGCTTTGCTTGAGGGGGTGATGCAGGCTGCCGCAAAGCCAAGCACATCGTTCGTGAACATTCGCTTGCCGTATGCCCTGTTGTTCATGTGTACCACGTGCTACTCCCTGTCTGCAGGCTCCCAGGACTCTAAGATCAAGGTGTGGAAGATCCGGTCGGGCCAATGCCTGCGCAAGTTTGACCGGGCGCACACGCAGGGCGTCACGTGCGTGGCGCTGTCCAAGGATGGGTCTCAGGTGGGCCGTGTGCGAACTCAGTCGAGACATGACTGAACTGCGTGCGGTGCGTTCACACTGTCGCCGTGTGGTTCTCTAAACCGGGGGCATGGGGCACCATAACTGATAAATAACTCAAGTGCATGCAGTACGTTCACGCCATCATCACGCGGCCCATAAACAGCCCATGCACAGTACGAGTCGACCTGGCGCCCGTGACTCCTTGCCTCCCTGCCAATGATGATGCTCAGTGGCATATGACTACTATCCATAGCTAGCAGGAAGCACTTCATCAGGCACGTAATGAAGTTTGTCTATCTCGCAAAGCCATGGAAACTAGACAACACGCTCGGGTAGCTTGTGTGTAGCCCAGTGCCTGCCCCTGGGCCCTGCTCCGCAGGTGCTGAGCGGTTCCTTTGACGGGAGTGTGCGCGTGCACGGGCTCAAGAGCGGCAAGATGCTCAAAGAGCTGCGCGGCCACACGTCCTATGTGAACGACGCGATATGGAGCGCGGACGGCAGCCAGGTCGTGTCGGCGTCGAGCGATGCAACGGTCAGGGTGTGGGACGCGAAGACGTGCGAGTGTCTGCATGCGTTCAGGTGGGGCAAGGGAAAGAAGGCGGGCAGCAGGAGACAAAAACATGCAGAAACTACGGATTAGATAGATGGGGACGTGATTGCAGGGTGTTTCGTGGTATGCTGTTCAAGGGATTGGCCTGGCCATTGCGCCACTGGCAAGCACGGTTCTAAACAAGATCTGCAGCCAAGGCGGCAATATCCAGGGTTCAGGGCTTGCCTGGACTGTTCCGAACCCATCTGCTGACCAGTCAGCAGCGCCCAATGCGTCAGACCATGCAGTGGTGGTGCCATCCCTGTGCCACACTTGCCACACACCTGTTGCTGCCCTGCGCCCTGCAGGCCCCCCCAGACCGCCTCCGGCACCGAAGCTGCAGTGCAGACCATCATGCTGCACCCGCTCAACCCCGACCATGTGGTGGTTTGCAACAGATCGCCCACAGCTTACATCATGACCATGCAGGTGCGCGTGTCTGTCTGACCAGTCAGAGGATACTGAAGTACGTGCATGTGTGTGTGTGTGTGTGTGTGACGATCTTGACCATGTGGGAGGCGGTCACCCACAACATGGAGTGGAGAGGAACAGAGAAGCGGGTAGCGCAGGCAGAGAAAAGACACATGGCAAGGGGTGCGCTGAGCATACAAAGTCCCATGCTTGGCGGTTTCTTCAACTTGCTGTTTGCCTGGCGGCATTAGTTTACTCGGGAAAGCGCTGCCATATTTTCTTATCTTGAGCAAGTGCCATCCACAAACCTGCTGACGTGCCTGCGTTTGCCTCCTTTTTGTGTCTGTGGTTTACATGTGCGGGCACCTGCCTCCGTCTGCTCACGTTCAGGGTTTGGTGGTCAAGTCGTGTCAGAGCGGCAAGCGCGAGGGCGGCGACTTTGTGGCCGCATGTGTGTCGCCAAGGGGGGAGTTTTTGTACTGCCTGGGGGAGGACGGCATTTTGTACTGCTTCAGCACCTCTCAGGCTAAGCTGGAACACATCATCACGGTACGTGGGGTGCAACGGTTAGTGTCTCAGGTGCAGCTGGACATGGACCGGTTGGAAGGGCAAAGCGAAGTGCCGCAGGGCGGTATGAAACACTGTCGTCTTGTAGTCGGTTGTTGTGTCGGCTTTTGCCAGGTCAAGCGTGACAGGGGGACGGGGGAAGGGCGCGAGGGAGGGTTCGGGGCAGAGGCTGGGATGTGTGGGGGGGCGGGCACATCTTGATGGGGCAGCGGAGGCAAGGAAGGCGACGCACTGTCTGACAGGCAGAAGAGTATCGCTGTTGTCTTAGTGTGTAACTTCCGCCAGGGCTAGGGCCAGCATCGTGTGGCAAATGAACGGGAAAGGGGGGCGAGGGAAAGTTTGCAGTCGAAGGCTGAGGAGATGCGTGTTGTAGGGCAGCTATCTGGCACGCTCATAGCATGTGAGAATCGGGTACGTTTTGAGTAGGAGTGTGTATGGTGTGTGGCGTGCTGTTCTGTGTGATCGTCCTATGCCTGCATCCTTGCCAGTGAGAGTTGATGTATCAACCCTTGCATGCTTGGTTGTCCATGTGCTGTGTGCTCAGGCGCATGAGAAGGGCGCCATCGGCTTGGCCCACCACCCTCACCGCAACTTGATCGCCACTTACGCGGACAACGGACCGCTCAAAACTTGGAAGCCCTGAGTTGCATAGTGGCACCATGCATGGCGATTGTTAGGCTGTGTGGGCTCCATGCAGTACATGGCGTGTGATGTGGATCGGTTGACCAGCATGCCATGTCTGGCTTCAAGCTGACCTTCACGTTTTGGACAGATTGTGCACCATGCAACAGGTTGCATGCAAGTCATAGTCCGACACGGCAGTCTGTTTGTTATGCCTGGCCTAAAACTGCAACGTGGTCACGCTGTTGAGTTCAATAGGACATGTTTTAAGCGGCCAGTGCTGCTCCTGCAAGCAAACTTTTTTTGTGTTTTTGAGGCATTGTAACCTGTGCCACGGCCAAGTATGCAGGCTGTTGTGCACACTCTTTTGCACACAAAACAATGCACCAGTGTAACAGTGATTCATCAAAGACCGTCTCCGAGCTTTGCATTCCGTAGGCCATCAACGTTGACTGCCACCAATTGTCTACTGGACTTTGCAACCCGTACTTTTTGGTTGCAAAGTCTGGCACATCCTATCTATCGGCAATAGCAAGCATGAAGAACCCCAACTGGACAAGTGTCAATGTTTGTCACATGCTTCTCTACAGGCAATGTTTGTCACGTGTTTAACTTCAGGCAAGGCTGTCAAGACCCGGAAGGCTTCCAAAAGTCCTTGTCCTGCCAGAAAGCCGCACTGCTGACTGCTGTGCAGTGTTGCTGCCTTGTGCCTTTCCTGTCCCACACTTGCCTCCCACTCTGCCACTGCCAGTCTTAGTTCACTGTCGGTCTTAGTTATCAGGCAACGCAACAACAACTCTTCAGCATCAGCAAGTGAAATGCAGTGTCTGTCTGCCGCCTGTTCACCTCCTAGCAGGCCAATCAATGCCGCCGGTATGGGATGTCGTCAGCGCTTGCAGCGCTTGGCGCTGGTGATTGGGGTAGCTGGGCTGCCTGGGGCGGTGGTGCTGGTAGAGGGGGCAGTGGCAGGGGTGGTGGTGGCGACAAAGGCGTGGGTATGGGCGGAGGCGGGGCGGAGGGCGGTGTTGCAGGCACTGGCGGAGGTGGCAACGGCGGAGGTGGGATCAGTGATGCGCTATCCTCACTGGCAGGTGTTGTTGATGATTGGGTCGATGGTGAGGGGGCCACACCGGTGATGTTGATGAAGTTGAGCGGCAAGGTGTCACTGGGCTTCAGTACGGACGAGACAAGCCGGTCCAGGAGCCCAAGGGGCCCGTTGTTGTTCAGGGCAGGAATGGGTGCTGAGGTCGGGTTTCCAGAAGAGATAGGACCTGCAGACGTACATGCATAGAATGTCAGGGTTGGCACGGGCAGACATGCCAGATGCAAGGCCAAGTCGACAGGCAGGCGCCGCAAAGGTCACGGGTTTCACGCCACAGAAGGCTGGTGTGCTGATGAGTTGATAAAGGCAAAGTTGCCACTGCATGCCACTTTCTGACTCATTCGTCAACCCGCGCCTGGCTGCAACGCCCTGCGTCCTAGACACCTTGCTGGCGCCCTTTCTTGTCAATTGCAGCTGCCTAAGCCAACCCCGGCCGTCGTTTTCTGTTCAACAGCCTCGTGTCCTCGTACCTGTATCGTTGCTTGCATAGTCGAAGTACGCCCTGCTGCCTGATCTAGTCACCTGCCCGTACGGCAGCCCTTGGCCGCACGTCTGGGGTTGCACGATGCACCAGGCACCCAGCGGATCGTCGTCGGGATTTCCAACAGTGCCGTAGAAGCTTAACAGGGGGCGCGTCGGACCCACGAGGAGGGGGGGCAGAACAAGGGGTGTGTCGTTGTTGTTTGAGGGCCAGGTCCAAACCTGGCGGCACAGGCATCCCGCCTGAGTGCGCGGCGTCTCGGGCGGCTGGCAGTAATCCCAGTAACGCTTGCTCCTGCGTCGCAAAGCGGGGTGGGACGTCGTCACTGGAAAAGGCGTGGAGATAAGCCACGAAATGAAGCGGTGTAGATCGCCAAGGGCACACATCTGCGGCCCATCATCCGACGCAATGAGCTGTTCCACCAGCTTCTGCCCTGTTTGCTTCGTCGTTGTTTGACAATCGTGACGACGATCGTGCAGACGATCCTACAACACGACAGCGGCCAGCAGGCATTTCTACAGCGCACCGCGTGCTCTGACCAAACGGTTGCCAGTCGCACGTTTTGCCGTCCACGAAGCACCAGTTGCCTGCGGCGTCTTCATCTGGGTTCGCGCATACCCCGCCAGTATAGGTGAATGTAGTGCCGTTTGGAGCGCTGTAATCCCACGATGACAGGCATCGGCAGCCTGCGGCAGTCGCAGTGTTCCCTGCATTGCAGTGTCGCGCGCATGATCCTTTTGGTTTCGCAAAGACCTGCAGGCGATACCTATAGCGGCCCAGAGCACAGAAGTCAATGCGACAGCTTGTAAGAGAAGCTAGCCGGCCACCCAGCAATGCGAGAGAGAGGACGTGGCGAGTGGCATGAATGTCAAGCGTTGGCCTCGCACAACGACGAGACGCTAGCGTAGTGGCTTTCCTGCGATTGCACCTGGTCTGCTTGAGGTGACTGGTATGCCTTGGGGCGGCGCGTTGCAGTAATCGTAGCTCTGGTTGGTGGCCTGCAGACGGCCGGCTGGGCTGGAGCTGCAGCTGCTGGCGTCCACGGCACACCAGGCTGCAGACAGACGCAATGGAAAAAGACATGTGGTGTTTGAGAGATACCAACATGATGTATCATTAGGCCCTTTTCGGTTTAACGGGGTTTGTGGATGGGAAAGTACCCCGAGGGGTGACCACCACCATTACTATCGCGGTGTGTCATAATCCCCTTCACTTGTAGGTTGGACGGGTTGGAGTCCCTCCCTTTTTATGAGGTGAGTTAAGATTTTAACAATTTGCTTTGCATGTTCGTCATCTACTAGATTGGCCAACCTTATGACATAGATCAGCTCATTACGTAGATTCAGGCAGGGAGCAAGTTGGCCAGCGTACGGGCTCCAGGCTACTCACCCCCGTTGGGATCAGCGTCCGGATTTCCGCAGCCTTTCTGTGCTGCGGTGCCCTGCTGACCCGGGTTGCTGTAAAACATCTGCCACGTGGCCTTGCAGCGGCAGCCGGCGGCCGTGGCGGCCATGCCATCTGGCCCTGTGGTGGCGGTGGGCTGCACAACCGTGCCAGACATCGGCCCGCAGTAGTCCCTGAAAATATGTGCCGTTGGCAAGCCACACCGAGTGCATGTGGGCGCACTGGTACAACCTCTCTGTCTTCTGTACACACGTTTTTGACGTTTCTTCTGTTGCTCAAGGTGGGTCAGGATGGTATCATCGGTACATGTGAGCCCCTCCCCACGTTGCATGTTTGCATGGTTGCATGGGCAGTGGCATGCATGAGTAAATGACATAAACCCACCATGCCCCAAGAGGCTGGAGGGGCCGCTCGGGTGCCCGGTCACATGTGCGCAGGTCCACTCGGCACCAGGGGCCCACTGCATGGGCACGTGACAGCGGTAACAGCAGCTCTGCCTGCCACTACTCGTGCTGACGCTTGAGCCTCCCTGCTTCACATTTCATGGCGCTTCTGTTCGGTTGCACGTGCTCTGCCACGAACGGGTGCTGGTTCACAAGTATCAAGACACGTGCTTTGTGTGATGTTCGTGCTCAAGGAGCCCCACTTGCGCAGGACGCAACCCTATGTGCTTGCATTATGCAGTACGCATCAACACGGATGCAGGCTGAAAACCAAGCTAACCGGCACAGTCAGCGTGTCAAGTTTTGGTCGAGGCCAGGCCTAGGTATTACAAAGAATGTATGATATGCTGAATCCCTCACGGGGCTGGGAGCCTTGCTAATGTCAAGTGTGATGTACCTCATTGGTCAATACTGATGTGTATGGAGCGTGGCAACAGCTTGCACAAAACGTCCGTTTGCTACCCACGTGGGTCCTGATCAGGCGCAGCGCAGCGACTCCCCTCCACCACCGTGCCCCTGTCCCTCCATGTCTCCGCACACAAGCATCCAGACAGGGTACGCTCCCGGCCTGGGCTCACGCCTGCATTCGCAGCAACCGGCATGGAGGAGCTGTCAGCACTGCAGTGACGATGGTGCGACGAAGACTGCTTACATGAGGGAAGCCATCGCGGGGCGAACTGGCTGGTGTGAGACGGCTACAGTGCAGGTCAGGCAAGGCATGCCCATGGCAGATGAGGCATCACAGACACTGCTGGTGTGCCTGCCCTTGAACCTTGAAGAAATCGGAGAGCAGTTTTCAACACTCTTGTACCAACGGCACGTCGGCATCTACTAGCTAGCCTGGGCCTGTCGGGGAGCAGAAATGAGTGCATGTCTTTATGGTGCTTGCCTGGAAGTTTTGAGAGGGCCATTCTTTTACCTTGCCCATTCTTTTACCTTGCCCATTCTTTTACCTTGCCTTCTCACTCCTAAGTGCACAACAGCACGTCAGCAGCAAGCACCTGTGGTGGCGTTGGTTGCATTGGTGGGTGCCAGGGCGGCAATCGGCGTGCTTGACCCCTCACAATAGTCCCAGCCATCGTGGAACGTGGTGTTGAAGCCAGCAGGCGGCGATGTGCATGTGCCTGGCAGGATGAAACACCAGGAGCCACGAGGGTCGCTGTCAGGGTTCTGCAAGGCAATGTCAACACAAGTGGCTGTCAAAGTGAAAGGAAAAAATACCTCAGTAACCTGGTGTTGCTCGGACCAGTTGTTGTGTAAAGTTGTTCTGAATGACAGTTGTTGCAAGCTTTGCACTACGCCAGTAGCCCCCCCTACACCATTGACCCTCCAAACAATGCAGTATGCTGGAACGCACCTGGCAAGTTGCGCCTTGAAACGCAGTTCCTCCGTACCCCCATATAGGCAGGCAGGCACAGCCCGAGACGGTGACAGCTGCAAGCAGGGCAGACAGGGATGAGACAGACAACGCTCGGAAGGAATGAAACGAGAGTTGAGCGGCCAGCAAGGCAGCTGAGTGTGCCAGCAGTCACCGCCACTTGTCGGTGCACCATGAACCGTGTTCTTGTTTTCTGAAAGGGCTTACAGAAGCACTTGCACAACAGGAGAGCATAGTGCACTAGCAGTGTACCAGTAAATTGACTAGAGCGGAAAGAACCTAATCATTTGTTGTTGACATTAACGGTGCTGGTCGATTGTAATGGTGCTGCCTGGTCATAGACAGGAACGGGGTCGGGAACGGTGCAACTGTCATGACATGACCAGCCAAATGCCAGACGATGTATGCCCTGAAGGGCTATGTATGCCGGTTAGCCATGGTCAGTTTGCAAAAATGAACACAAGGCAGTCAGCTGCCTAGACGAACACAGGCTGTATGCCTGCATCTGAAGGCATGCCATGTGATGCATCAGCAGTGTCGCGTGGCAGACACGCAGCCATGTGACGCAGCAGCAGTGTCACGTGGCAGACACACAGTCATGTGACGCACCAGCAGCGTCACGTGGCAGACACACAGCCATGTGACGCACCAGCAGTGTCACGTGGCAGACACACATCCATGTGACGCACCAGCAGCATCACGTGGCAGACACACAGTCATGTGACGCACCAGCAGTGTCACGTGGCAGACACACAGCCATGTGACGCACCAGCAGCATCACGTGGCAGACACACAGCCATGTGACGCACCAGCAGCGTCACGTGGCAGACACACATCCATGTGACGCAGCAGCAGTGTCACGTGGCAGACACACAGCCATGTGACACACCAGCAGTATCACGTGGCAGACACACAGCCATGTGACGCACCAGCAGTGTCACGTGGCAGACACACATCCCAGTCCAGGGTCGAGAGGCCGCCCAGGAGCCGCTGTATATTGTGCTGGCTGGCCGGTGGAAAGGCGCAAGAGCTGGCGTTCACTATACACCAAGGAAGGCTCTGCATAGTGCACAGTTAGTAGCAGGAAGAAGGGGTGTGTGCCGTGTTCAAACAAATGCATTTGGTGGTATGTGCATCAGCATCGGGGAGGATGGTTCCCTGTCGCTTGACAGGGTTTTCTGACCCATGTGGAATGGTTTGTTCTCATCGATCAGGCCACGGCTTGATTAAGGACAGCAAAAATATGGGGTGCAATAGGCACTGAGCTGCAGAAGCATGTGCAACCGTATATACTGCCTAGCCGGCCGTCAGGCAGGGTAGTGTAGCTGGAATGGCTCACGAGCGCACCTGGGTGTCGGTTATGCCAGGGTGGCAGGTCCCTTGCAGCTCCTCACCCTGGGGAGAGTACCAGGGGTTGAGGCACGTACAGCCAGAGTACGTTTGGCCTACGCTTGCATGAAGGCATACTCAATACTCCATGTCACATGCAGGTCTGCAGGGTTTGGACTGCCCCAGCGTCAGTCTTGCTCGTGCCCCAGAACAAAGAATTCAGCAACCCACTTGGCGTTTGCGGTGCTTGCTGCAAGGCGCGTGCGTGAAAGGTTGCGTCTGCGTTTGCCAAGCATACAATGTGCACGTTGTGTCGCAAGTGACGGGGCCGTCGTCGCATGCAGGCGTGACGCGTCCCTGTGGCCGTCGTTTGCGCGCAGAAACAGGCGAGAGGAGGCCCACCTGCACAATCTGCAATGATGATCGCAGCAGTGATTGCTCCGATGATGACTTTGCCCGGCATCATCACGTCTCACAAAGGTTGCCAAGCCGATGAACAATCCGCGCATTGCAATCGCGCGGGTGTGGGTGACGATAACTTCAGCTTCGTGTGCGCACTGGCCTATCAAGGCCTCAAATGTGAAAAGTTTGACATTACTTTATGACGACACATAACGTTTGACATGCAATTGCTTCCTGCAGCAATACAGGCAAGGCTGTTTGGGCATTGGAGGCCTCAACTGTGACAAGGTGTGAGCTTTCGTTTGTGACCAGCCTGTAGGCTTACTGAAGACGAAATCAGATCAGAGGCTCATTACAATTACAGGAGAACCGATATGTGCGTTGCTGTACAGGCAATTGTCTGGTTGCCAGCACACACGAGCAGGACTTTGACTTCGGCGCACAGAGTTTGGGTGGCCTATCATTGATTGGCATTCTCTGCAGCTGGCTGAGGCGCGAGCACTGCTGGCTGAATTCCAGGCGTCGCAGCATGCAACTGGGCAGTGGGCGAACATGATCAGGAACCATCTCGTTAATATCACAATATTGACTCACCAACTCTAGCAACATTGCACTGCTGTTCAGCGTCCGGAGGCTGCAACTCTGTCATGGAAACGTGGCAGTCCTTTCGCCACTCTAGCCGGACAACATGCCTACCGGTATCCTGTGAGTGGTGGTCTAGCACCGCTGTATACTGGTAGTATTTGGAGTACAATACACTGTACGGCGGGATATCATCAACCGTACTGGGCGTAGAGTTAGTGGTGTACAATGCCACTATCGTATCTGACCCTTGTGCGGACGGAGTCTTGGCTTTCTGTCGTTTTGGTTTGAATATTACTCTAAATGCTCAGCCGGTGCTGTAGGTGTTAACAGACTTCAGGTTTGGGCCAGACTGTATCACAGGCGCAAGCTGGGCTCTCCGTGCAAGTGTACAAGCACACAAAACAACCTAGCCGAAGGTGTGGACAGTGGCAGAGACGCGCAGGTGCCTTGTTTGTGCGCCGTTATAGATACACGGCCGTTCTGGGCCTATATTGCACTTCTGACGGATTGGGAGGCTATTAAATACATTTCCAGGCTGAGGGTGCGATACTTCGTTTGTGAATACCCTGTAGGCTTACTGAAGACGAAACCAGATCAGAGGCTCATTACAAGTACAGGAGAACATGTGCGTTGCTACACAGGCAATTTCCAGGCTTCCAGCACACACGAGCATCACTTTGGTGTCGGCGCACAGATGTTGCTTAGCCCATCAGCTAAGCTTGATCCGTCATCAAATGGCAACCTGAGGCGCGAGCACTGCTGGCTCAAGTCCTGGTGTGACATACAAGATCCTAGTAGCAAGGCAAATGCTGGATTTCCGGTTCAAATCTATCCTGGACACGACCATCAATGCTTCAAACGCAAGCCCCGTCAAGCTGCTGCGTATTCATTCCATTCCTCCTGTTGTTCCAGGTTGGATTCGTTCGGCCATTCCAGCTCCGCAGTCCAGTCACCTTCCCGCCCTGCGTCTGCATGGTTATGGTGCAGCAGACCATCGTCTGACGTTTCAGTCTCAGTCCTGCGCCCGTACCCATGACGTTCCTGCACGATGTCGACTGTCGCGACAATCACTCCGCCACGACCGCGACCATCGTCGTCACCTCCAGGCGTTTCAAAGCAACCAAACGCGCTGTCCAGATTGGTTGAGTCCACGTCGGACACAGCTGTCACGCAACCGTCAGTCGAAGGAGCGGAACTGCTCGGCATCACCCCACTTGTCCCGCTGTGCCTTTGATACGTTTGTTGCTGATGTAGATGGGAGGACCCGTTCACAACGATGGTGGTTCCTGCCCTGGTCCATGCAGCGTGCTGCTGCGTCATTGTGTCCGTGTGAAGAGCGGAGTTTCCACCGTCTGCAGCGGGCCGAAGGATTGAGGGTGGGGCGGATGGCGGTCTCGCTACGCCCTCTTCACCTACAAGCGATCAACAGAATAATCATCATGCGACCGTTCCACAACACCAGCTCAATAAGAGAAGGAGCGCAAGTCAACACCGGGGGTCTGACTGGCAGAGCAGGTTCTCCCGGCATACGACGCCGCAGCTGCAATAGAAGTGCCGATTGTCAATAGAATGGCAGAGGTAAGGCTTGTGTCGCATGTTGTGGTGTATGCAGCAAGCCAAGAAGGTGTGCAAAGATGCCCAGTTTGATGGTCAGCATGCCAGACACAGGTGCCGCATCCATGAAAAAATCTTGCCCAGGACCCACCCCAGCCGACCCCGGCCAACGAGCCCCTGTCCCCTCCATGGCCCCATGCCCTCGTGGGCGAGGCCTGAATCTTGTGCATTTGTCCGATCGTGTGCACAGGAGCCGCATCCATGAAGGCGCAGCGAGAGGAGCTGGGCGAGCAGGGCTTCGGCGAGCGCCAGAAAGACAGAGGTGAGCAGCGGCACTGTGTCTGCAGGTGACGATGATGTCTCATAGCCACAGCAGCAACGCATGTGCGAATGCGTGTGATACCCGTCAGCCCAGCCCAGGGCCCATCCCAGCCACCCCCGGCCAGCCAGCCCCTGTCCCCTCCAGGGCCCCATGCCTGGGGGAACGGCTGGGCGCGGGGGTGCCATATGTCATTGATTTAGGCTTGCTTGTTGGGATGTATATGCTTAGTCTGTGTTGCCTGCCCATGTTGCACGCGCAGCCAAGGCCTGTCACCACATATATCATGTCTTGGTGGGCGGGCAGGTAGTGATGATGAGGATGGACACCCTGAGCTTTTCTTCAGGGGTTTGGGCTACGATGAAGACGCAGCGCTCGGCGAGGCTGTCAAGGAGATGATCAACCGGGGGCGCATCACAGACCACCAAGCGGCCCTCGTCACAGTCAAAGGCAGAGTGCACCAGGCTGCTGGAGGTGAGATCAACGAGGAGGGTGTGGTCCATGCACGGTTTCCCTTTAGTGAGTGTCAGGCTCTCGTTCTTCTTGCGCTGGTGGCTGGTGTGCATTTGATTTGGCTCGTTGTTCATCGTTGGGTGTGCCATGTGTTTTGGTATATTGCATTGACCAAGGTCCTGCATATAGATAACTGCGCCCAGCCAGCCCCTGTCCCCTCCAGGGCCCCATGCCCTCGTGGGCGAGGCCTGGGGGAACGGCTCCGTGATGTTGGTGTGTGAATCGCTGTGCAATCTGCAACGCCTTCTGCTGCAGGCACCACTAACCTAACCCCGCAGCAAGCGGTCAAGAAGGGCAAGAAGAGGAAGCCAGGCCAGGAGGAGATGTATACCAACCAGCTCAAGGCGGGGAGTGTGCAGTTCATGGGTGATGACTGGAGTGTTCATGGGTGTGCCATGTGTTTTGATATATTGCATTGTGTGGCGGTCAGGAGGGCCGTCAGCGCGGAGGTACGA
>QAXH01003046.1:524-24807 GCA_004335635.1 Chloromonas sp. AAM2 | reverse complement strand
CAAACATATGTGGCAGCTGTCGAGAAGGTGACGCAGGTCGTAAGGCGGAGTCGCACATACATATTTATGAGCGAGCAGCAGCATAATTGAAGCCTCTACGCATATCATAGCTTGTCGTTTGCTGTCACATTCAGGTGCGGCTGGAGCTGGCGTCTCAAAAGCTTCAGGACTTGGCGCTGGTGTTCGCACGGGTCTCGGTGCTCGCAAGGCATGGCCTAAAGGCACGCCGCTGGGCAAGTGCCCAAAATGCAATGCTGTGGGCAAGCGCGGAGCATCGCACAACAGACCGAAGCTCGGTGGTGGACGCGGTGGCTATGTGTATTGTGGCTGCTACAGCCAGCCAGTGGAGTGACTGGGTTTGGCAACCCTCTTGAATCTCGTGGCAGACTGGTTGTGCTAGGGACAAACAATGGCCTGAGTAGCGTGCTGTGGTGAGCAGGCTATTTTCCTAACTAGGTCTCCATTCACGTCCTTGATTGACTTGAAGTGCCTGTGTCGGGGTGACAAATTGTATGGCTGGCTCAAGCTAGCCTCAGCTCGACTGAACTCACATGACTGGGACTTATATTACATGAACGAATAACATTCCCTAGAACTGGATGGCTAATACTGAGCTACTTTCTGCGATTTTGTTGAATTCTTGTCCTTTTCTTTGTTGATTTCGTTGATTTATGGAATTTGTTGGCCACCTTCTGTAACCAAAATGTCATGAGCCCCTGCCTCCGTGATTAGCCTAGGACCCTGTACTCTGGCATAAACCCTGCTTTCACGGGCTTCCCTGTCGCACAGAGAAGCCTAGTGCACCCTTTGCGTTTTACTGTACAGCATGTTCAAGTACAGCGCGCACACAGCAAGCACTCCAGTATGCCATCGGCCCCACACCCACCCGCGTATCTCTGTGCATGGTGCAGCACCTGCACAGGCACTGCCCGTTCCACGCCGTACCCCACAGGCCGCAGCGTGCTGGGTGCGGCCGTGCTGGGCCGCGCCACCCCCTCAGCGCCCGTGTACTGCTGTGCTAGCTGCAGCGCCTCCTCCGGGGCCGGCAGGTCGGCGCCCAACTCTCCCGAAGGCCGCAGACTGCTGGGCATGGCGCTGCTCGGCCTGGCCAGACCCTCATCGCCTGCGGCACGGATGGAGCCAGAGCACCATTCATAACTCATCATTCCTCCCATAAACTGGCTCGATATAAAAATGTCAAGATGGGATTTATAAATGCATGCGTGTGTGTGTCTTCACTTGGCCTAAAACACCAATGCAAGTAACAAGGCCCTCATCACCAGGATGGGAGCCAGAGCCAGTCAGGATGGGATTGCGTGTGTGCACACAACCAAACAAGACGTGCAATGGCAATCTGCACCCTGCAGCGGCCTCCATAACTCAGATGGTGACGTGTGGTGATGCGAGTTGTCAAGTGTCGGCTCTCACCTGCGTACTGTGTAGCAAACGCACTGGTGTGTGTGTGTGTGTCTTGCATTTCCATCAGGAGTGTTTTTCCCCCCCCCGCTATATATCTGTTGTAGCAAGCACGTGCTCCTAAACCTCACCTGCATATTGTGCAGCGTGAGAGAGCACCTCCTGCGGAACAGGGGGCCCCTCGCCACATGACAGGACACCATGATCACGTGAGCCGTTACTCGCTCCACGTGACCCAGATGCAGTGCCACGTGCCCCAGAAACCGACTTTGGTCCGAGACCACTGCGCAGTGTGACAGCTGCTGGCACAACAGTGGGACTGTTGATTGCCTCCAGTCCTTCTCTTTCAAAGGCAAAGCTAGACTCTCCGTATAGAAGGTCCAACGGGTTGCGAGGGGCCAGGGATGGGTGAACTGGAGGTGGTGCTGAACGCAGCTGGTGTGTCTGGTGCTGTGTCTGGTGTGTCTGGTGCTGCTGCTGCTGTGTCTGCTGTGGCTGCACAGTCAGGTGCCGTGACTGCACCTGCTGTTGTTGCTGCTCTGGCTGCTGGTGGAAAGGTGGTGGCTGCTGGCGTGGCTGCTGTTGTTGCTGTGAGATTGTCTGGCTGTTTGGCTCACGTTTGCCTGCTTTAGGCACTGCACCAGTCGTGCCTGGCGCTTTGGTCTGGGCCTGTACACACGTGTGCATTGATGCAGAGTGTATGTCCAGGCGTGCAAGCACATCTTGGACTTGTGCTAGAGTTGAGTGCAGCGCCTCAGGCACCTCCTGGTGCTGCTCCTGCTGCTGGTGGCAGTACTGTTGCTGTTCCTGTTCCTGCTGCTGTCTTTCCAGGTGCTCTTGCTGCTGTTGCTCCAGCTCCTGCTGGTACTGCTGATGTTCACCCAGCTGCTCCTGCTGCTGCCGGCACTGCTGCTCCTCGTCTGGCTGTCGTTCACAACCATCCCCACTGTGTAGCTGCAGCAGCAGCGCTTGCTGCAGCTGGTGCTGCCTCAAACCCTGCTTCACATACTTCGCCTTCAGGCGCTCATGCTTGCTCTTTAAATGCACCAGCGCAGACGCCAACTGCTGTTCAAGCACTGCGCCCTGATCAGCCTCACTCAAACCAACTGTCACACTTTTAGAAATCGCCTCTTGGCTGCCTGCCACTGCAGTTGCACTTGGGCTCCACTGTTTCAAACCCACGTGATCCATTTGCTGCAGTTTGTAGATCTCAGATAGTTGTGATTGCACATGGGCGGCTTGCTGCAATGGCCATATGGCTTTCTGGACTCCTGGACTACCCCATTTTCTACTGCCACCTCCCCAACTATCACCACCTATAGCACCAGCGTCAAGAGGCCGCCGCTGCACTGGACTGGCAAATGGCTCAACAGGTGCAGCTGCGAATGCCAGCTGTGCTGCTGGTCCAGCACCGGCTGCCTGTGCTGCCTCCAGCCGTGCCAGCTGGTCGTGCAGCGCCCCCAGCTCCTCGGCATATGCCTCCATCACCGTGTGCAGCTGACTGCGCATGGTCTGTTGAAGATCCTCAAACTGCAGCCACATGGCACATGCAACAATGGACATGGGTTGGCAGTAGAAGCGAGGAACTGCAACAAGCCAAGTGTGGGTGCGTGGTGGGTACGCAGGATGGTTATGACGTGGAAAATCGTGCAGTCAAGGATAGCCCTCTGATGTCAGCAGCAGATGATGGGCACAATCAGGCGCGCAAGGCAGGCTTGCAGGTGCAGATGCCATCATCCTCAGTCTGGCCCGAGCAGGTCAACAGCAGCACGCTAGCAGCAGTGCTGCGGTCTGCAAGATACACAACCCTTTCCTGCCACTGCATGTTCTCAGCATCACCTTCACGCGTTGCAGTAAACTGACGTGGCACATCACCGCTCTCCGTGTGGTAAAAAGATACTGCGGTTCTGCTTTCTCCCCAAAACACAACCACAGCAGCGTGTTGTGCGGGGCACTCATTTCCTGCCACTTCCTGCTGCTGCCTTTCCCCAGGCACAGCAGCACGCCAGCACGAGGGTGGGGTGTCCCTTGCTGTCCTCCTGTATAATTCAAGCATGGACGCACCTGATTCTCCCTCTCCGTTTCCCTGGCCCTCCCCGCCTCCCTCTCTGCCTCGAGGGCCTGAGCCACGGCCAACAGGTCGCGGGCGGCGGCATGCGCCTGCTGCTCAGCGGCTGTGCGGGACTGCTCAGAGACCGACAGCTGGGACGTCAACTGCTGGATGGTGGCCTCCTGCACGGGTCAGACCCACAGGCGGCTATTGGAATGATGTTACGGAGAACCTTAGTTATCGAGGCACAGATTGTGCGTATACCTGTGCTTTGACTTGTTGACTGGGTATGGCGTGGTGTGAAGGAACCACAGCTCCCTTGTTCCTTCAACTGCAGCTCTGGCATGAGCATAAAACAGAATCCAGGGCATGGCAAATACTTGTGCATGTCAACATGTTGTGCATATGCGCATGTTGTGAGTATATCTCAGGCTGTGACTGTCACCACATTCCAAGTACCCCGCGCTCCTACCTGTGTCTTGCACCTCTTGGCCAGGTGCTTGTTGATTTCCGTGAGCTGCTGCAGCTGGTGCTGGGCCGCCTGCGCCTGCTGCTCCGCCGCCTGCCGCTCCCCGCCCACCCGCTGCGTCACTTGGGCCAGCTCCTGGGAAACGGACTCCCACGCTCCGTGCTTCTCCTTCAGTTGATTTCTGCGTGTGTGCCGTGATCCGCCTCCGTCATGTGATGCAAGCCTCCGCAGTCAACTCAACGCTATTGACACATTCATCTTTCACGTTCTCTCTTCTCTCCCATCTCACGCCTGGGCGTGTGTGTTCATCCCCAACAACTTCAGGTGGAGTTTGGTAGCCTGGATATTGGGATTGGGTATTCAATATTGGGTATCAATATTGGGTATTGAGAGTGTTTGTGAATACATCTGCTTTCCCGAGCATCTTGCCCATCCCACGAGTTGCATCCCTGCCTATCTTGTAGCACTCGGCCCCTCTTGCCTACCTGAATACTCTGTTCTGCTTGACCAGAGCCTCCATCTGCTGCCTGGTCTTGGTCTTGTGTGCTACAGCCTGTGTCACCTGCTCCTGAGCCGCCTGATGGTTGCGGGACAGCTCGGACTGAAGCACAGACACCTGCAATCAGGGCAAAGCGACAAGACGCTTGCCTTCTGTGGGCACCGACTTCTAGTTAGCAAGTGTCAGAGGTCTGGACGGAACCTTCAGGCCAGCAACGCAGGGCTTGCACCTCTTCTATCCCAGGACATACATAACATATCATACTCCTGGCGTGGACGGTTGCGAGCATGACAGGTGCAGAGCATAGCAGGCTCTTGCACGGACTGTACCTGGCAAGACCTGCTGCCTCAAGCCGTTGTGTACCGCACCTGCTGCGCCTTGTCTGTTGCAGCGTTGAGCTCTTCCTGCAGCCTCAACACCTGCAGTTGCATCTCCGTCAACAGCTGCTCCCGTGTCGCCAGCTGGGCAGCATAGCCTTCGGCAGTCAGCGACAGGTGGTGGACCAGCGACAGCAGCTCCTGCTGCTGCTCCCGCAGCAGATGAACAACCAGCACAGGCTGAGGAGCGATGACGTCATGAGTACCTGTCAAAGTGATGGTTTGCGATGAAGCCTCGCTTATGTAATCCTGCAATCGGCGCACGTGCCGTTGCACGACGGCAAGCTGTTGCATGGCCGGATCTTGCGCGATCGCATCCGCTACCAGCAACGCCTCCCTTGACCCATTGCCATCGTCACCGATATCGTCCTGGGTATGCGCAGCGCGGGGAGAACGGTTGCGCGCGAAGCTCTGCTGGCGGCGCGTGCGGCGGTGTGCCTCGGTGCCCCGCTCGTGCATCACCCTGCCCTTCAGCAAGCGTTCGACCTCCCCCAGCCGGTGCTCCTGTGTATCCGTCAAGTGGGTCTGAAGCACCTGCACAGGCGTAGCAAGAAGGCATGAGGCGCATCCAAACGTTGCGATGAGGTTTAGAGAGCGCCCTGTTGTTAGAGAACTAGTCTGCTACCATCACAACCGCGGGCTCAGCGCTATCCTGTTCATGCCCCACTCCCAACCCCCTTATGCTGTTTGCAGCATGCCGGATGATTGTGCCATCAGTGCTGACATGGGAAATGCATACCTTGCCAGCATCATATTGCGTGTTTTTGCGTGCCCGCATGCCGCGAGTAGGTCCGGTTTGTAGCCAGCCTACTGTTTGCCAAGGTGCTTCCATGTCTACTGCGCCTATCTAACGTATGCACTAGCAAGCACTGAATGTCACCGGCCCCACAAGCCTTTTCATACAATTGCCAGCAAACACTCCAATAAGCATTGTTTTCTTTTGCAATTCGGTCACTTGGAATGGCATCATTGCCACAAAACCCTGCATGGACATATGCAAACGTGAGTTCATAGACTTCACCCTCGCCAATGCCCACTGTGTCTTCAGTTGGCGTTATCAGAGCAATTGCTTGGTCAGGCAGTGCTATGCATGTCCTACCTGTAGGTCTGCGGGGCTGAAGCGACCTGTGATGGCCGCACTGGCCGCCACCGCGTGGGCATCCGCTACACTTGCCTGCAGGCAGCCGAAGGAGACAAGTCAGAGATATGGGGGCACTGGGCATGTTCACCAGCTGGAGAAGGCCTGTGTGCAGTCAAAGGTGACGATAAGAAGAATACGTGGGTTCAGATCGCCAACTGAAGCAAATGAGGCGCTATGTTGAGAAGGCGTTAGCCAAGATACCAGAGCACTGCGAGAAAGGATGAGAGCAGAGGGCTTGTGGATTTGCAATGGCTGCTTAGTAGTTCGAGACCCGAACAATACAGATAAAGAAAAGCCAGTGAGTGTACGCACACCACTGCCGACCTGCACCTGTCTGTGGGCCATGAACGCACGGTCTTCTTCAAATGAATGACATGTGTTGGCTGAGACTACATGTATGGCAAATAGTGCCACATGCGTCACACCTGCTGCCGCATGTGTCGTACCTGCTGCCGCATGTGCCACACCTGCCATGATATGTGCCACACCTGCTGCTGCATGAGAAAGGCACGTGCTGCCTCCACCTCCGATCTCTGCTGCTTTAGCTCAAGTCTCAGCTGAGCCAGCTCATGCCGTTCTCTGTCTCTCAGCAGGTTGTCAGCTGCCAAGTTGGTCAGAGTACCCAGGGTGTCCAGTCGGTCCTCCTCCATGCTAGCTATGGCAGTTCGGTATGACTCAAGTTTGTCCTGGGGCAAGCATGATGCATGAGATGTGCAGGAGTGGTGCATCAGACCCAAGGTTCTAACAGCAGTGCTTTCAAGGTGCATACGCGTTTTAAGGTGACTTTGATTCTGAAGATGCCATGCATGTGCGAATGACCCTCCAGTGGTCAACCCGTGTGACGTGCAAGGAATGGTGCACCAGGCATGTCATCAAACCCAAGGGTTGTATCAACACTACTCACTGGGCGCGAAGGCGCTTCTCTGTGTTGTGTGTGTCATGCATGTGCCGTTCATGTGACAGTTGTGCGTGTGCCATGGACCTTCCAGTGGACAACCCATGAGCCTTCAGCGCATTTACGCACTTGCATGCAGGCCCGTTCAGCCTCGCAGTCCGCATGTACTTCCACGCAGTGAACCTCCTGTGCCCGCAGCTGTCCCTGCATTGCGCCAGCATGTCCATGCAATCGCAACCTTGGACGCTCGGCACACATTCACAGGGACAATAGCTATAGCCAGGCATAAGAGCCAAGTACTTGAGCTCACAAGAGCTCGAGCATTCCAAGGCGGAGTCGTGATTACACCACCTACCTGCAACTTTCGGACTTCCGCTGCAAGCTCTGCTGCAGCACTATGAGCAACATTGAGTTCTCCAAGCATCTTAAGTGCTGCATCGTCCCCGGAATCCAGCCTATCCGACCAGTTGCCGCCCGCCATTGCTTGCGACCAACTTTGCTAACACTGGATAGCTTGCTTGCCGCTATGCATAGTATATGCTCTCAGTGCGACGGCGTTGCGTTGCCGGCTGAATACGTGCAGTTGCTTGCATGTAATTCCTGTGAGCTCACTCTCTTACACACACATCAACACACTCTGTACACGCACCACTCTCCAGAGGTTAATCTTATACAATGCAATGAGCTCAAACAAACTGTGGGCCGGTAATTGACCTGCCTAGAAAGCGTGACGGAGCCTTGGCGACCTGCTGAGCACCACAAGCCACTCTGCCAGGGCTGCGTGTATGGTGCACTACTTGTGCCTGGACTGCTGTTGTTCCATGCATACTACACCAGAAAACCGCGGCATCATCACAGCAATGACCACCTTTCATTGCAGGACTATGTGAGACGTTGTGTTGGCCCAGCGTTTTCGACTACTTGGACACAAGGGCATGGGAAGGCTGGTGCTGCATTATCAAAGCTGCAGCAAGCACGCACACCCAGTCAAGACTTGCCTATTCATTTGGTCGGTAGTTAGGTATCTTGTACAGGTATCTGCACTAATCTTGATGACTAATCGCCTTCTTTTACCACTTGGTTTTTTTTACCACTTGTTTTTTTACATATCGCCTTCTTTTACCACTTGGTTTTGTTTACCACTTGTTTTTTTACAGAGCTTACAAAAAGATGTTTGCCAGTTCTGAAAAAATTTGACGGGCTCCTGTGTGAGTGTTCTTGTGTCCTGTTGTAGTGGCTGATGGGAATTAACTTGTGTGATGAATACCCGCTACGTTCCTTACCGTGAGTCGCGCTGTGGGTCACGCTGCGTGTGCGTGTATGTGTACAAAGAGTCTGTGTGTTGGTCTCGGATTCACTACCAGGCTGCGCTGCGGAGGCGCCGTGTGTGCTGTTGTGCGTGCTGTGCGCGCTGTGCGCATCACCTCCGACCGGGACCCAATTGAATTTGCACACCGGAGGTAACTCGCTCCGGACTACTTTGCTCACGTTTCATGAATTATCACAGCAGAAATTTAACTGCGTGCAGCGCCCACGCCTGAGCCAGCAGTAAAGATTACAAACGTGCTGGCAGAAAACTGTGGGCCAAAAATGTGTCCCATGAAATACAAAACTGATCACGCACGTAGCATCCAGTGATCAAACCTGCCAACCACGTAATGTACCAGCCCATGTGACTGACTGATCTGATGTATACGCGTCAGAGTTCCAGGACAACCTGTGCAGGTCTGGCTGCCTGAGGATGCTAAAGCTTCTAGCCAGGCTTTGGCTTCCGTGAATGGGGTGTATAACATAGGGTTTACTTGACCTCGACTGCAATGGTGGTTGCCTCAGCTGGGCCATAGCTGCGATGCAGGGCGTCAGCGAACTGAAGTGTCAAGGTGTGCTGGCCCTGCAGCCACGTGACAGGCGTGAAACAAGGTGAATCATCATCATTCATCATTACATGGCTTTTCATGGTTCAACCCACGGTGCTGCAGCTAGACACAATATCTCTCCAGAACTACGCGCCTGACAATCGTTAAGCCAAAAAAGGTCACTGGTAGCAGGGTGCAAAGTACGAATGTCATCACTGGCAACACGGTTCCAAGTCGAGAGTGGGGCACCTCTGCCTCTCCTTGCTACAGGTGAACAAGGTGAATGGTTAGTGGCATTTCCTATCGTGAAGCGGGCAACGAGAATCTGCATAGCTGGAGTAGTCTGGCAATTATCGTGCACTCCCACCAAGCTGAACTCTGACCCAAAACACTGTGTGTTGCATCCAGTTGAGCAACCTGCTAAGCTTGTATGCGATTTCTGCATGTGATGGATTGCACTCGCCAGATTGCCTTTCATTTGTAGCTGCACTGAGGGGTGTAAATTGGGGTGCTCACCAGCCTTGCTGGCACGGCTAGATTCCCTTTTACTAGGAGAATTTTGTGCAATTTGCGCAAATGATTGATAATTGCGTTGGACGTGCTTCGTGGTGTGCACTCCCTACTTGTAACCCACAGGCAGAGGCCCAGGCAAGCTGTTACCTGTTACCCCATGACCCCTCAACGCACCGGTGCCAGTGCCACGTCCGCAGCGGTCTGTGCCTTGCCGTAGTGCAGGTGTGTCTCGTCAAAGGGAATGGGCTCGCCTTCGGGCCAGGCACCCTGGTCAATCTGTGGATGCCACCAGCATGATCAGGCATTGCAAAACAGTCCAAAGGAGGTGTGTCGGAAGGAAGGGGGGTGCGAGTGAGTAGCCCTTGAAAGCCAGAAATACAGCAACTCCAGACCTGTTGCAGCACAACTTCCTGGCGTGGTGCGAAGCTTGCTCTCTGAAACATGCAACAAGATCCGGGTGCATGCGAGCAAAACGCACGTAGGCAAACAGCAGCCTTAGCCGTGCCAGAAACAAACAAGCCCTGTATGCTACTTACCAGAACGTGGAAGTGTCCGGTGCCTGGCTGCAGACCCTGCAGGACAAAATCACAGTCATAGCATACCCATAAGGTGCATAAGGTGCATGGCAAACAAACAGGGTGAAGCAGGTCAATGCGCTTGACAGCAGATGCGCTGTGAAGTCAGCAGACGAGCCACCACACTTTGATCATACGGTCGTTGCACTACTCGGAACTCATTGTAGACGAACATGGCCAGCTGTGCCTTCTTCACAATAGCTTGAACATAGGCAGAAAAAGGACCTGCGCCACCCAAACCCACACCAAGTCCAAGGCCTGCCTGAGGCCGCAAATCGCGACTTTGAGTAACTAGCATGCGACCCTGCACGCCCATTGGCTTTGCAGGTGCGATCTGAGGGCCAAGGTCGCCGAGGTTTATGTTATCCACGAAAGAATTTCAAGCGGCTTGGTGCGCCAAATCATCCAGGACAGAAGAGCAGTACCACTGGTTTCAGGGCCGCACCCAAGAACTGTCCCAGAACTGGCACAGTCCTTTACCTCTGACGCAGGCTTGATGGTCTTCCCAGACACTGAAAACTCGAGGTGAACAGGGGATGACACCTGAGCCTTGTCTTCAACGTTGAAGCTCACAGATGCCATAGCAGGTGAGGCAGTCAGCAGGTACCCTGCATGGAAGCGAGGAAGGCATGAGAGTCAGAGCTCGTGCTGCCATGCCTTCTAGGGCATCTTAGGGCAACAATGGGCTCATCGGCATGCATGCTTGAAATTGCTGCTAAGGTAGGGATCTGGAGCGGAACAATCTGACTGAAGGCCACTCTGCCAAGGCCCTACTACTGGACAAGATAGATCAGTGGAGACACTACATGAAAGCCGCAGTAGTTGCAGTGCTTGCATGTCATTGTCTGAGCGCCTCGCTCGCGGCCCCAATGGCCATCCAATGACTGACACGCTGTCAGCTTGCATGAACCAGTCGACACCGATGCGCATCACAGAGCCGCGATGCTCCGCACCTGCGCAAGCGGCCGCTGTCATGGCCATGCTGAACTGCTGTCCGGGAGCAGCCTTGCAGCTGACGCTTGCGCGACGGGCTCCGATGGTGATGGGGCGTTGAGTGGCCACAGACATGGAGCGGGTAGAGACAGCCATTGTACAAGATAGTAAGCTAGATTGATCAACGAGTGCAGCTAAGACTTTCTCACAACAACTCGGGTAATGTGGGTCGTCTGGCTTGGGTGCGACTAAGAAGTGATCTCACACAAGCGCGAAGGTGTGTGGTGTCCAGCTGAGAAAAAGAGTGAGGATTCTCAGCCAATGCATCACAGCCTGTTCGGATGTTGTTAAATGCAAATGCATGTCAAAGCACTGGCACAGAGCCTTTTGCAGAGTCGAAAACACGAATTGATCTTTTACTGCTAAAAGTCTGCCTTGTTTTCTGACAAGGCTCCGTCCCTGTAACTGTGAAGGTCCTGGCGCCTGGTTCATGTAACAGAGCGGTCAATGAAACAGAGTGGGGCTTGCCACGACATAATCAACTGCACTCCCAGCAAAGTGAGGCTTCACAACGCAGGACTTGTCCGCTAGCACTCCCACCAAACGCGTCCATGGTATTGGGCTTGCATATGACTGGCTTCTTGTAACGAACTGACTTGACAGGTGGTCAGCACACTAAGACTGCAGCGCACGGCCGTGCTGCTCAACCATTCCCAGCAGTCTCATTCGTTGCTGCCTGCACCACTGCCTGCAATCCCTGCTGTCGGTGTCGCCAGTACATCACTCTGATCGGGTCGGCTATGGTCAGTGCTTCTAGCACTGCCATACCACATCTTACTGCCGCCTCTACCGTTTGATGTGCCGTGTCGCACACAGACTCTGCATCAGAGGCCTGGCCACCCACTACTGCTGCTCGTTTGGCCTGCCTCAAACGCTGCAGCCCTAAGCCGGCAAGGTTTCCATAGTATGATGCCAGCGTGTCCAGGGCACCGGGGCTGGAGGGCGCATCGAGCAGTGCTTCCTGACAGATAACAGGCACCTGCAACACATGCGGTTACAACATGATCAGGTTACTTGATCAGGTTACGATAATGTTACGATCAACTACAGGCTACAGTAATAGATAAGGTTACAATGTAGCGGACCGGGGTGTGACTCCTGGCGGGCCTTGGCACCTAGTATGATAGCTAAGCCAGTGCTCGCTCTTCAGCCTACTGAGCGCTGCATCTGAGACCAGGTTAACAAAGTTGTACGACCAAACAGGGGAATTGCTAGCCTCAACTGGCTAGCTCTGATTGCCATGCACAAACCGTTGAACCTTCATCCATTTTGACACACCGAGGGCATTTCATAAATCATTGCGCCAGAATACCTAAGTGTGGCAGCTACCTGCACTGTTTGCAGTTGCCTTGATGCTCAGTGCATTCCTTTCCTCAGGATATTGAAGCAGGTTGCTTAACTGTGGCAGTTACCTGCACCGAAGGCTGATCTCACCTCATCAAATAGAGCCATGGCGTGTGGTGGCATGCCCTGCAGCCTGAACAGGCCTCCCAGGTAGTTCCACACACTCTCATTGCGCGGGGCGCGGGCAACCTGCACGGCCACATAGTCCATCTCACGCTCCATCAACAGACGCAATGCCTGCCCCATCATCCCTGCCGCTGCCGCCTTGCTGCACGTGTCGCCTGGGCCCGCTTCCGCCCCGTTTACACCCATTGCGCCGTCTTCCGCGCTTCCTGACAAGGCCTCGCCTTCACCACCCATAGCCGCTTCGCTGGCATGCGCCGTCCCTGTCGTGGGCCCACCTATGCCCATTGACCCTGACCCGAGCGCCGCTTTTACCGCAGTAACCGCAGCTGCCCCCGCCATCCCAGCCGGCTGTGCTGTTAGCGTCAAGGCGTCCCCTGTAGTGGCTGCGTGCGCGCCAGACTGTGCTTGCTGGGCCACCTGGTGCCTAATCACGAACGCGCGCTGGTTCCAGGCGGAGTTGTTGCGCAGGTCCTGTGCGATGTGGCGCTCGCTGTAGGCCAGCTCGCCAGCCCACAGGTCACCACCACACTCCTACAAGGAGTAGGGCACTGGAGCCATGGCTCTGCTTTCAAGGTTATCATAATGTGCACCTCAATGGCTCAGGAGGGCCACAAGGCAGGAGCAAATTAATGGTGCTGAGCATGCAACATTGCGACTACGCACAGCCTAGTTCGCAGCTGCTGATTTTGCATCATGGCTGAGTCTGACACCAGACTGATGAACACAAAGCCTCTCCTACCTTGACAATGGCCTGTCTGTGTGCCCACGCATGGTAGTTCTTTGCATCCACCTCCAAGGCCTCCGCCGCCACCTCCAGCTCACGCTCAGCAGCCTCAGCACCCAGGGCCAGCGCACACTTGCGACGATGGTTCCACAGCTGGTAGTTCTTTGCGTTGTCCTGCGTATATGGAGTGGATAGTTTTGCTGACAAGGTGCAAGCACTTGGTGTGAAGGCTTGCAGGCTTTGTAGCCTCGTAGATCTTGAAGGGCACTGTAGCCCCTGTTCGGCCTGCTATGGCTGGGCTAAGAGCTTGCCTGGCTTGCACGTGATACTGTGGGCTGGCTGGCTTTCTCAACATGGTGCTCATGTTGTCAACTGGCTCTACCCAGATCTGAACGTTGCGCATGAGAAAGCAGTGCCGAAGCATGTGTCAAGAGCCGGATGTAAGTGTCAAAAGCCGGGTGTAGAACGACACACACGCTGAGCGCCCATTGAGCGGCTGTTACACAGCTTCTAGCTGCTTGACCCACAAATACCTGCATTATGCTATCCGTGAACTCGTACTCAGAGTGCAGGTCCACACCCAACGCCCTGAGGCAGCGCCAGCGCCACTCCCAGGCCGTGTAGTCGGCCTGGTTCAGGGAAACCATGTGGGCGGTCAGCTGCAGGGCGCGCACGCTCAATTCACCCTGCGCAGGATGAGACCGTGAGCATGCTGTGGCTCTGAGAGACAGCAACATCTTCTTGTGACGACAAGAAAGTCGAAATGGGTATCATGGACAGGCAAAATACCGATGAGGCTTCTCACACTACGGTGCTGCTCCATTGCACTTATGGGTTGTTCACATGCAGTATCACGTTTCCTGTCACCGACGCTATCCAAGTATCTGTGGCTCTGGCCCTGGGCTCTTGGCATCCAGTCGTGTCTCATTGCATGGATGAATTGTGTCATGGTATTGAGCTCTGAATGACCTGTCCCAACACATGACCGCCATGTATCATCGTGCGGCTGATTTGTTCCATCACATGGCTAATTCGGCCGCCCTGTGTTCGTTGCACGTGCCTAACCTGTTCCATGACGCGTCTGAAGAGCCCCAAAGCCTCTAAGTGCTCCTCATCGTACTGAATGGCCACCACAGGCGCCCCCTCGGCCACATGCAGCGGCACTAGGTCGGCGAACAGCCCTAGGGGCGAGGGGGGCCGGGGCGGGGATGCCTCGTCGTCTTCCCCTTCATCCATGTCACAGGGGGGCACAGGGCGGCTACCTGCATGGGCAGGTGCATGGGAAGGCAGGCTCATGACTGGGCGACATGATAGGCTTGCTGATCCGATACACAGGCTTGTACAGGTAGCCACACTCTAAGAGCACTGCTCGAGAACTGACTGGCCAGGCCAGGGCAGCAGAGAACAGCCCCGTCCACGGGAATGGGAATGAGACAACCATAGTTCGTGCATCTGTGCACATTGTGTATGATTCAAAAGATGTTGTGCCTCTCTAGTTCAGCATACATCAGGCCAGGGGGAGGGGGGTTGTAAAAAGTCCGTGACCCTAGGTGACAAAATGGCCTCGGACTTTCTAAAATAGGACCACTTTTGGAACCCACCCAGAAACGTCAAAATCACATGAAAAGGGGCTCAATCGACAGCTCTCGCCAAGGCCTATCCCCTGGACAACTTGGTTGCATAGTTCACTTAAACAATGCCCCACTTATGGGTCATCAAAGCCCAGCCGGCCCCAACCGAACCCTAACCGCCACCCATGTCACAGGCCATGGGGTCATGCCAAAGGTAAACTTCACATCCAAAGTCTGCAAGAACATCCCGCTCTGCATCCAGCTTCGCATCGCTGCTTGCGTGACCTGCGACCGGGGCCGCAGGTGATGCAGGCTGCATCAGCCCCAGCACCCTCCGACACTTTCCCAGCCAATGACAAACCACCCACAAGGCCGATCTGGGAAGTGAAGGTGGTTTTGGATAGATCTCAACACGCTGCAACCAGCAACATCTTCAGAAACCTTGAATTCAGTGTGGTTGGTCCGTAAAACAAAAAAAAATACTCAAAACGGTCGAAAAAGTAGCTCGGGCCTCTGGGAGGACTTTTATACCACCCACTCAGCCAGTCCCAGTCAGAATGACCTGAAACCTTGGATTCGAGCTCCTTATACCGTTCGCATTCGTGGAAGTGGTTCAGAGATACCCACTCCCACCTATGGTCATTTTCTATACCCCTCCCCCCCTGCATCAGCTATAAAGTTTGTCCAACAGTACCTTGTGTATGGGGTGGCCGCCTGCTGGTGACCTTGAATCTCAGCTTGCCTTTCGGGGCAAGGCAGGAGGCTGGCCACCGGGTCAGAAGTTAGTATGCCGGGGCGCTTCGTGACGCCAACTGCGGGAACCCAGGACAGAGCACCATGCAAGGCATGCTTCAAAGCTTGGTTTCAGAGCATGCGTGCGTGTTGGCATGACATGACAACTGACTCTTTGGAGATACCGCCTCAGTGGTGCTCAGTGGCCCTCAGTGGTGCCCTCACATTTGCAAAGCATTTGTAAAGCATGTGTCTTGGGAAAACATGATTGCAAAATGAGAGTTCTGATTTAGATCCTGTTCAGCAATAGCTTCAACCGTGACGTCCGGGTTAAACATGCCATGTGATGCACAAGCCATGTGATGCACGAGCCATGAGTTGAAATCATGCGGTGCACAAGCCATGTGATGCACGAGCGTGGGAGACAGTACTGCGAAACAAGCCCTGCATGTGAGCCAGGTGCCAAGTGCTGCTCTGCACCTGTCTTGCTTTAGCGATGCCACAACTTCCTTGAGCTGTTCCAGGGCCTGTGCTACTTGCTCTGCAAGTTTGCATCGTCATACAAAAGGCAGCATCACGCTGCTGTTGGGGCAACACTGTTTGCAAAATCATGGGAAATGCATGGGCTGGCCTTTGGGAAGAGCCATATGTAGAGCTTTGATGTGCATGCACGCAAGCTTTCAATGGGCTTACCTTGCTCCCTGGCCTTGCTGCCTGTAGTACCTGCGAAGCAAGCAGGCAAACAAGGGAGCGGAGCTGTCATGCATGCATGATGCGACTGTGAAACAGACGCCACATCCGTCAGCAAGCGAGTATGCCTGAGAAAACAAGATGTGCTATCTGGACAAACGGGCACTCACCAAAGTTTGCTGGGCTGAACTTGGTGTTTGAGCTAGCAACAGCTCCGACTGAATAGATCGCTTGTGCCACGCCTGCTGGATCAGACATGATCAGTAGGGCATGCCGAGGGTACTTAGGCGATGCAACAACATTCCAATAGAATAGCTGCTGAATGGCCGGCGTGGCCCATGTGGCCAACCGCCACGGATCTGCTTGAAACATGGACGCGATGCTTTCGGGCTCCGAAATGCTTGCATCGCCTTTACAAACTTTGCAAGATGAGCCAACAATTGCTGTCGAGACAGCCATCCACGTTGTGCCGGCTGGACCACATGAGGCTTCCAACCCAGCCGGCACAATACCATCACAACACGCGGATAGGATTACTGCCTTTGCTACAACGTAGCTGTCTGCACTCAACTGGTGGATTGCGCCACCAGTGGGCTGTTTGTGCAAGCAAGGGCTTTGGAACCAGTACCAACACACGGGAGCGTAATGACGACGACACTTCATCAGACAAGCCTAGACCAAGGCGTATACGCCGACAGATGTCCCAGACTTTGCCCGGCCAACAGCGCGAGGAAATGCCTTTTCAGGTTGACGCGCAGAAGAACGCAGCAGATGAGCAGGAGGCAAAAGAGTTTGCAAAGCGGTTGCAAATGCTCAAAGCTCAAGCATCGGAATCGCGCACTGCAAAGGCACCAGCAGATGGCCCTCTGTCCCCGCTCGTCCCGCCAAGTGCGGGGTCTGACCGCAACCTTGCGGCCTTTGACGCACCCCCTGCGAGCATCTACGACAACCCTCCCTCCTTGCAGGACACCGTGTTGTCTTCTCTCAACGCGGATATCAGCGACCCCAAGCTTAAGAACGCGCAGTTTGGTCCCAGCCAGATAGGCATCGCAGTCAGCGCCATCATCTTTGGCCTCGTGTTTGTGTTGGTGGCCGGAGGCGACTTTGCCCCCAACAACCGCTACAAGGGTGTGCGTCCAGCCCAGCAGCCGCCTGACTCAGTGGAACAGGGCATCATCAACACACGCATTGCGACTATACAACAACAGCTGGAGGCACAGCCCGGAGACGTAGAAGCTTTGCAAGCGCTCGCATATTCCTACGCACAGCTACAACAGTTTGACAAGGCAGCTGGGTTGCTGGACAAGGTGGTGGCACGCCAGCCCAACAGTGCTGATGCATGGCGGGTAAGAGGTAGCATGATGCAACAGTCCATGGCATGCCGGGCACATCATGTATTCAGCTAAAGCTATTCCAACCAAGAGCACAGTGCGTTACACTCAATGCGCTTTACGCACTTACACAGGCATTTGTCTTTCTCGCATGTACCCTCGCACGTACCCTACACGCAATCCGCATCAGTGGCACGGCTCATGCAACTCTTGTTCCATGTCTGCTGCATGCAGTTACTGGGCGAGACATCTCTCCTGGGTGAGCAGGCCCAGCGCTCAGTACGTGCTTACGAGCGCGCCACAGCCCTCAGAAACAACGACCTGCAGATAGCCACAGGAATGGTGGACGCCTACATAGCCAATGGCCAGCAAGCCAAGGCTGTGGCATACCTAGAAGAACTCAGGACCAGGGCGCCTGCTGTGTCCGCACTAGGTGTAGTTGCAGCGGATGCAGCAGCTGGCGTTGCTGTGCCAGCACCGGCAGAAGAAGCGGCTGCCAGCAGCGAGGCTGCTCCAGCACCGGCTGCAGCGGAGCCAGCGCCAGCGGCAGCGGGTAGCAGCGGGAAGGATCAGCGGCCACCCATCCGGCCGCTGGAGCCTGTGGCGGTTGAGCTGCTCTTAGCCAAGACGTATGGTGCATGGCGGGGGCATGACAACGATGCAATAGCCACGTGAGTGCACTGCACAGTGACAATCACATGGTCAAACTGCCAACATGTATCAAGCAGTGGCTGATCTGCAGGTTGCTCCAGCAACCCTCACTTCTATCTTGAAACACAGCACGAAGTCGATGCTTGCATGCTCGCTTCGCCACCGGGCACCGCATGAACTGACTCACACACATCGTTGCACTGCATGGTGCACTTGACTGATTACGAGGCATAAACAACACGTGACCCGCATGAGAACCTTGCTTGAAGAATGAGCAGCGGTTTGCATTTGCCACGACCTCGGATCCGTCATGATTCCAACTGTGCACTGCTGTACTTCTTGCTCTCTGCGTTCCCCAGGTACGATAACGTCATTGCGCGGTTCCAGGAGGACTTCCGGGGCTACCTGGCCAAGGGCGTGTTTCTCAGGGACCAGGGGCGCAGGGCGGACGCGGAGCGCATGTTCCTGCAGGTTCGTGTGGGGGGGAAAGCTGGGGAAAGGTCGCAGGGCAGGGCCGGCAGTGCGCTAGAGAGGCGGGCATGTCTAAAGAACAGCTGTGTTCAGGGAGCAGCTGCACACAAGGTTTGAGATGGCGGGGGCCAGGTGCATGAAGGATGCGGATTGTGGCAGGGAACAGGCACAGGGATTAGAGAAGAGCTGACAGGGTTATGTGAGTGCTCTGCAGGCAGCAAGCTGCATTGTTCTGATGCAGTTGTCACCATCTTATGCATCATACCTGCCCCATGAAGCTTGTATCTGGGTCAGTGCTTGCGTTCAAGTCTTGCACTCCCATGTTCCTGGCGTCTGGGACTCATTCACAAGACTGGTTTTATGTCTGCCTGCAGGCACGTTTCTACGCCCCTGAAAACCGCCAGCGGTTTGTCAAGGAGCAGGCAGAGTCCAAGCCCGTGGTGGACCTCCCCGAGCAGTGACTTGGGAAGACAGACTCACCTGGGAGATCAGGAACATCAGGAACGGCATGTGCCGAGTGATGTGACGGGCAAACAGACTGTGATTGATGGCATTTTGTTGGCCAGGCTGCTGCAGGTGCGAGCATGGAACAGACGGTCCAGTGGCCTGTGCAGACAGCGGCACACTGACCAGTGCACAGCTTGACGCCTGAATGGTCATAAAATTATTGGATTGAGTGTCCAAAAACCTGGAGCAGGTACCACATAAAGCGATATTTCTAGACATCGTGCCAAAGTGGGGCTCCAACCTCTCGTAGTGAGATGCCACGATGCAACTTAGCAACTTCGGGCCCTGCAAAGTTGGTTAGAGTATGAGAGTTGGTGTGCACCATTGGAACACTTGTGTATGCCATATTGAGCAGCAGCTGCAGCTAGCTGAGGCACGTGTGTAGTGGCTCAGCTGCAGCATCAGCTGTAGCTTTGAGCCAGGGCCGGGGCAAGACCAAACAGTAGTTCGGACTTCACATTTTGAGCGGCTTAGTGTTGCCAGTTCTGCAGCGTCACGTGTCAGGTGTCTGGTCTGTGATCCCGCACAGCTGTGCTTTCTTATGCCCATCAGCTCACGCATTGCTCTGGTGGATGCACTCAGCACTTGAAGATTCAGGTTGCTGCATTCCATATGTCGGTCGAGTCAGAGATTTGCAGCTGGCATTCACTTTCCTTTGCCCTGAATATTCACGGTTTGAATGAACGAAGTGTAATGGTTGCTTCCGACTTTGTTCGACTCACATGGCTGGTATGCATGCAGGGCGCCTTCGTAAGATGTGCGATGGATGCTCCTTATGTTTATGCAGACTGATGTGTAGGCGCTCAGATTGCTGGTGGCGTAGAAGTCAGCAATCCAGAGCAAGCGCACGAGATAAGTGTTACAATCTTTGATCAAACAACCTTGCAACCAAGTGGCAACCTTGCTTGCCATTTCTCTCCTCGACACCCCATGTCCAGATCAACCGCACAGCAGCAGGTGCATGCACTCAACATGATGGTATGGTACAGAAATTCACATCACATGGGCACCAGCAACGGGTCATGGCCTACAGCTAGTCAGGGCAAGATATGTCATAGTAGACAACTCGCTAGATGTGGTATGCAGTATGCCGAACTCGTCCCCCCAATGTTCAATCAACACCTGTGTGAGAGTCATCCATGGCCAACTATACACATGCACATGACAGTTGACCCTGCACATGGGCCAGCACTCGGCCCTGTTTGCAGCACGCTGCCTTGTCCAACAGAGCTTATCTGTGAAAAATGGATTTGACCACACTTGACAGCCTGCACGTGAAGCGTTCACGCTTTGCCGATCATCGCTAATCTTGTCAACAGTCAATCCATGCATGCAAGATTGCCGGTCATCAAGATTGCCGCAAGATTGCCGGTCATCAAACGGTTGACAAATCAAAGGTGGCCTGCGGGAGGCCTCGCGGGCTCGGCAGCTGCGGCCGCAGCATCCTTCGTGCGATGCAGCGCCTTGTCTGCGGCCTCCTTGGTGCGGTCCTGCAGCTTACGAACCTGCAGCAACAAGACAGCCTGCCGTAATTGAATTCTGTACTAACTTTTGTACTACACATGTTGTGCGAAATCATCCTTCCTTGGCCGATTGCCGTTCCTGCTGGCGCGATGCGATACCTGCAAGTGACCATTTGACCTAGGGGGCGCGACGACACAACGTGCTAAGCCCCGACTCTGTACGCCAGACATTGGCAGCCGTAGTGCGCACCTTTCCCTTCAGGTCTCCACCCTTGCGATCCCAGTAGTACAGGGCAGCGGCCAGGACGCCGGTGCCAACTGCTGCGCCCGCACTGATGGCGTACACCCTGCAAGGCATGCGACAGGAGATAAGGCACTTGCTGGTGTCCCAAACGCATCAGGTTACAATGACCAATGAGGGCGTGAAAAGCGGGCTCATAACGAGTCCATCATTTGACTCACTTCTTGCGCTGTTCGGCTGAAGTGCTGGGCAGGCCAGTTGTCTTGACGCCGATGGCACGCTCAGCCTTGTCCGCTGCCTTCTTCAACCCCTCTGCGCGCAACCAACATGCTTAACGACGTTTTGCTGCACATCACAAGCCAGTTGGCCGCCTCCGCTGGAGTACGGCGTGATGCTGAAGAACCAACAATCTTTGACTCCTTCAGACTGAAGTTCGTAAAAAAACACTCACACATGCAGAAGCATGAGCATCGATTTGGTTGAAGGCATTGTTGATGCAGACCCCTCATTCGCTTTCACTCACTCTCACTGGAATCCGCCACAACGTGCAGCTTGCGCCCCACAGTGTGTGCCGCGCCCTTGATGTTCTCCAGCACGCCCTTGGTGGTCTTGCCCGTAGCCTTCTCCGTGTCGTACACAACATCAGACACCTGAACGACAGAGAAATGGGGGAGCAAGGGTGTGGTTGTGGGCCGAGGAAGCCTGCAAACAGATTCTCCTGATGTACGTCAGAAGTGCAACCCCACCCCGACCTGCCTACAAGGCTTCACGTGCAGTGCTGGAACCTTCTACAACTGGAGCAATGCCAGTTTGAAGCAGCAGCTCAACAAGGAAGCTAGCCAGCTGGAAGTCATGCCAGCACTACCCTACCCTACTAGCCTAAGTACTAGCAAACTTGCGTGATGAGCTGAAAGCACCATCTGTAGAGCACCTCTTGCCTCTTTCCTTCACCTTTGCGTCGTTTTTGAGTCCGCTTTCCTTATTCTTGTGGTACGTTCACGTGGCTCACCTTCTCCTTGGCGCGCTCCGCTGCGCGTTGCGCCTTGACCTTTGCCTCGTGCGCCCTGGCGTCTGCCTTGGCCTTGGCCTCGTGCAGGTCCACATCCACAGTGTCCTTCAAATCTTCGCCCTTGTGCTGAACCTGAGTGCGCCATGACACACAGGCCAAACAGCATGAACTTTCAAGTATGCACGTAGGGCAACTCAAAAGGCACACCAGACTGTGTCTGTCATCTCTGTGAAAAAGCCATGTCCAACCATGCAGCAGCCAAGCACCCATCAACGTTGAATGGCTCACGAATATGTGTGCAGCATGGAACGACATAACATTGTGACAGGGACAACGATCTTGAATAGCGCTGAGCAAGCCACTAGCACTGGCACTGACCAAGCCTTCCAAGCGTAACAAATAACAGCTCCCTACACTACAGCAGTGGGCAACTCAATTGGGACTAGGTGAAGCAACATCAAACAAGTTCATCCTATGTCACCCGCCGTGCGCAGCGTGTCGCTGTGCTTGACGGCCTGAACGCCCGCGCCCACTACGTCCCGCACAGGCTCCACCGTGGCCTGCTTCAGGGATGATGTCAACTTGCTCACTGCAGAAAGAAACGTTCGCCAACAAGAGCATGTCGATTGCAACCAGTACTCACGAACACACAACTGCTGTCAGAGCTGCACAACATGCCAACAACAAAGGGGTTGACAATGTGATGTCATGCATGGCAAAACCATGACAGCATGCATGTGCACAGCTCGATACGTGCATAAACATAGTGTCATGCTCTAACGTCACGCACCCGTTCCTTTGCCTTTGATCTCAGCGGCCTTGTCCTCGGCCACAGCCAATGTGTGTTCCGGCTCAGGCTGCACGCAGACGCATAGCACAGGCGAGTGGTTTGAGCATGCGTGTTGAGCCTTGCTCTTGAGCTTGCCGATGTGAAATTCGGTTCACTTTCGAAGCAGAAAACCAGGGATGACACCAGCATGACTGATTCACACAATGTAGCCAAACAAGCGAACGCTGTGGCTTAAATGTTAGTCAATCGAATCCATCATTGCAACAGCAGTCTTACGTTGATCACAGTTGGGAGCGTGCACCACAGATCCCGCCAGCACCTTCCACCCACCTTCATGATGTAACGCCTGTTGACGTACTTCCACGCTGGGACGGCCAGGGCAATGCCCAGCAGTGTCAGCAGCACCCGGTCCCACGACCACCCCCTGGGAAGCTTGGGGCCGCCGCCACTAGGGCCACCAGGCCCACCGGTGCCACCTGTACACGTACACACGAGCATTGCGTAATTTTCTACAGCGTAAGGCGAGGAATGGGCACGCCATCCAAGACAGGAAGAGATGTGAGCAAATGGGATTAGACATGAAATATATACGATATGGACTGGAGGCGTGGTGTGAACAACGTGAGCAATGTGACTCCCTTGCAAAGCTGCGCGACCATAACAGCTGCTGGCTTACCTGGACGGTAGCCAGCACCACCAGCACCTGCGCCACCTACGCCCGGGCCGCCCGGACCGCCGATAACGGGACCGCCACCACCTGACGTCTGGCCCGTGCCCCTGCAGCGCGGGGAGCAGATGCGTTGCAACAAGACGGCGGCACGCCATTGCCCCCGTTGCGAATCACCTCTGCAATGCGCCATATTACCTAGGGTATGATGATGAACGCAACTTGATGTCGGGACGAGTGCTCCGGCCGGCACCAGGAAGTGATGGGGGACCGCCGCTCGCTGCGCGCACATGCAGCAGCGTAGCGCGCCCTGCGACACCGCAAAAAGACAGACGCAGCCCACAGTCAGTTCACACGCCATGTTGGGATGAACTCCGGGCGGTTGTGACCAAGATCGTCAAAATCAATGCACAACCCCACCAGCCACCTCACCTGGTGCGGCGGGCCGCAGAACAGGCGGACTTCGCACGTCTACTCTTGTACCCGGAAGACTTCGAATGGAGATCTTGGAGGACATCATCTGTGAAGAGCATTGGGTGCAGTCATAACGCTCAGTAGGGCTTTGCGGAGCCTGCGGATCTCACTACACGCAAGCGCCGATGTGCGCCAGCACTGCTTGCTGGACTTCGCGCAGCCCAATGCTCAAGTCCTGCGCGCGCACCGTAACACCGCTCTTCAATGCGTCACCAGCTGCGCTGAGACTTCTGAACTCAAGTTCGGAGTGGCTGGCAGTCTGCTCTTGTGTGGTGTGCTTCTGGACAGACCACGAGCTTGACCTCCTTTGCTTTTGAGGGGATTGTGTGAGATTGGCGTCACTGATGACGTCAACAACCCCAGCACACTTCAAAGTGCCACAGAGACGGTTGTGTCTGCGTCTACTATTAGTGCAGCAAGAGATTGGAGTAGGAATGTCAGCAGACCATTAAAATCTTATTGCCAGTAGCAGCAGAGGTACCTGGCGCATGTTATGTGCCACTCCATGCTGGGCACAGGCAATGACTGACACCTCAACTAAAAAAAAGAAGTTTGCCAGTTCTGGGACAATTTCTGTCATTATCACTTGAACATGTGTTGGTGATGTGAGTTGTAATTGCAAAGTCTGATTGGGTATACTGTGAAGTTTGCACACTGTGTCACAGGGGTGTACAGCGGGGCGAGAATCACGTGTTGTGGTAGACGGTG
>QAXH01003038.1:0-15736 GCA_004335635.1 Chloromonas sp. AAM2 | reverse complement strand
ATAACGCAGTCAAAAGGCTGCTCTGGGCCTGTAGTCTGACGGATAATGCGGCATTTTGGGCTTTAATATGTATTACCAGGCATGTGTGGGTGGTTAGCGAGGGTGGCAACGAGACAGGTGTGTTGTCACGGGACTTTGCCTGAAACTCTCCTAATCAATGACATGATCAACTTGACTGCTCATTAGGTTTTTCCTGTGGCGCTCCCTTGACTGACAATTCCAGCAACGGTTGCATGGCAGCCCAACTACCCTGGCTGCAACGTTGACTCTTTGAAGTAACGAATCCAATCAGGATGGCTCCAGCGTGCTGGCCTGGTTCTGCTTGCCCTTGCAATAATTGACCAGCAAATCTTGTATGGCTGATGTCGTATCCACAACATATGAAACGATTCCGGACATTGGACCTGTCCAGTTGGCCTGAGTAAATACACAATGAATTTGGAAACGTATCAAAGTCCAGCAGAATCGTAGGTGAGCTACATAATGATGAGTGAGTTGGTCGCATTCCCCTTCACTTGTAGGTTGGACGTGCTGGAGTCCCTCCCCTCATGTGACAAGGGATGCGTGAGTTGAAAGATTGTGGTGCAGCCTTGAACAATTTGGCATATTCTAATTGTAAAAGTTAGCGTAGTGTCAAACATTGCAGAAGCATGAGTGGCGGGACGTCCAATTGTCAAAGTGGTATATATTGCACCTTAGCCAGCCATTCCACCTAAAGCAGGCAGGCGCGTCCTACACACCAGCCAGCTTTGTAAGCAGCCATTTGAATAGAAGAACTAACATCATGATGTGGATGGAAGGGCAGCGGAAATCCATGCTCCTGCCATGCAAATGACTCATGTGCGCATAATGATTGGGACGCCTGCGCATAACAACAAGCCAACTCCCACAACACTCTGTCCTGAGTTGCTGGATATCCAGCTGGTGAATATCCGTGTTCCGATTATTCTTCTAGAAGGCCAACCACACGGGCGACCTGGAGATCACCGCACCTCAACACCAGCGACACCACCATCGACAGCATCAATGGCGTGCTGCGTCCTTCAGGCCAAACATGACTCAGTACAATGAATTGTGGCCACAAGTGCTCGTCGCATTGTTCACGACTGGTAGGTACCGCGCGCCATTATGTATCACGCTCGGGCGGTCCAACCGAAACAGATCCGTTGTCAGTTTCGCGGCCACACCTGTTCAAGGTGCTATCTTGCATGGTCTCGCGCGTGTGACTGCCAGCAAGGTGGCGATCCCGTCGCAAGCTCCGAACCCAGCTCTGGTTCGTTCTCATGACTGTATGTACAAAATGATGGTTGGTTGCGACTAGCGTTTGCAGTGTTTCTGATTACTTGGCGAACCTACTCTTACCGACCGCCTTCTTGCAAGCTGGGGCACTGCTCTGCCATGTGAGCATTGGAGCTTGCGGCTCAGGCTCAGTGGCCGGGTTGCCTTCAACTGAGCCATTGCAAGACGTCGTGCAGCGCAGAGGCGCACTATGGGTCAGCTGTGAGGACTGGGCTGCGGTCAGGCTGAGGAACGGCGAATGAGACGTAGAGACGGAAGCTGAGCGGCTCATGTGCTCGGGCGAACCGCATCTAGGTGTATTGTACGTCAGGTACTCTGCGAGTAGTCAAGGCACGGCAACATCATCAGATCAGCCTGGAGCAGTCTGCCCGTGGGCGACAAGCAGCGGCCAACAGATGACACTGCTATCTCAGTTGCTTCGTCTACAGCGAAAGTGTTAAATGTATGTTGGAATCCCATCACAAAATGCAACCCTGGCCTATAACCCTATTCAAGCATACTCTGCCCTTTCTCACATTATTATTATTATTTCTCACTTGACTTTGCCCTGCAGCTTGCTTCAAATTGAGGCATACCTGACGTTCCGCTGGATGCGCGTCGGTTATGACCTGGTCTGAGCGCTGCGCCCTTGGCGCCTGAAGCCCCAGCCTCGCTGGCTTCATCGTTAGAAGAGGCCTCCGACAGCTCATGTCCAGGCGGTAGCAGACGTTCGCTCGGCAGACCCTGACTCTGTGCATCATTGCTTGAGCGGCCTGGCGATGTGGAATACGATGCATGCAGCATCGGCGGCAACTCCTGGGAAGAGACCGATGCAAGGGGCGCGGGAGGAAACGTGCCTTCGTGCTGCTGCTGCCGCTGCCGCTGCTGCTCTTGCTGCTGTTCATGAATATGCAGCAAACTAAGGCAGTTGACTCCCCAAGCTTCGTAGGCAGTGGATGATGCTTGCGGGCTATCACTTCCACTGGATCTGTTAGAGGGTGATCTTGAAACACCCATGGAATTGTGTGAGCTTGAGGCAATCTGCCCAGTCTCTGAATGTGTGTTGTGTGTGTGGTGCTGATGGTGCTGCTGCCTGGGTGTGTGCATGTGCTGCTTGAGCCATGGGTGCTCCAGCAGCTGGCGGGCCGAGGGGCGGTGGCTGTGTTTGTGCGCCAGTGCCTGACGGATGAAGTCGCACCCGGCCACAGAGAGGTTGGAGGGAAAGGGGGCGGGCTTGCCAATCATAATGAGCTTTGCAGTCTGCAGTACAGCAATGAAGCAAGCCAAAACATGGGCCATGCGTGTACACGGCGCAGTTACCAACCACACTCGGATACTCACAGGCATGCCATTCCTTTGCACTGGATGGGAATCAAGAAACAATTTGCCATCCTGGATGTGATGGCTGGAAAGTTTGGCCGTGCCAGCCTGCTGGTGTCCATTTGTGCGCGCAGCACCAGTCCTGCTTGCATCAGCGGGCTGTAGGACACCATCGCAACAAGTGTTCCGCAGTGCACGCCTCTATGTCCCCATGCAGTTCCAGTCCCCACATTTGAACATTGAAACCAGCTTCCAGCTACCCCATTGTTTGTGTGTCTCTGATCAACATAGTCGGAGCTCAGACCTGAACCTTGAAATAGTCAACAGCCCTCACCTCCTTGGGGTCCTCCACTTCAAAGGGCGGGGTGCCAGCCAGCAGCTCATAGCACAGGCAGCCCACGGCCCAGATGTCAACCTTCTCGTTGTACGGGTAGGGGGGCACGTTGCGACCCGCAGCAACCTCACTGGGGGTGGGCATAGATAGGACCTGGCAGCACACACGTGCTCACACAACTACGTGTGATATGGAGAACAAAACTAACACCCTCTGCTTCAGGAGCACTGTCTCTTCTGTAGATTGGGTTTAGCAGGGAGTCTCTGCCGTGGAGCAGGCATAACAGGGTCAGGCATGACAGAGCAACAGGACAGGGACAGGGCACGTGCATGAACGGTCATCACATGCCGCACCTCGGGTGCCATGTAATCTAGGGTTCCGACTCGCTCCCTGAGATTGTCGCTGTGCTGCGCTGCCAAGCCAAAGTCACCAAGCTGCAGCCGCCCGTCAATGTCAATGAATACATTCTCAGGCTGCAGGGCAGGTAGTGTCAGAACACACGGGTTAGGCCCGTCACTTGTAGCCATTCCAGGCCTGCACATGTGCGTTTTCCAAGTGTGCAATAATGATCATTCTGCGACTGTGACCCCAGCTTGGCGCAGCGCATGGCCAATGTTGCTGTGACTGATGCCCTACGCCATGTGATTGCTTCTTCTGAGTGTGTTGTTTTCAAGTGCAGCACCTGTTGTGTTCCTGACTGTGATTAGTAGTGTGCTCAGCACCCACCTTGATGTCCCGATGCACAATCTGCATGCCATGCAGCTCAAGCAGTGTGAGCACCAGCGGCAACACAATCTGCACACACGGACAAACGCAACACGATCAAATGGAACATAGCTAGCAAAGTGAGTAGAGCCAGTTTCACCTGCGTCGCTGTGTACCGGCCGAAGTTGATTACCAACTTCAATCCCTAGGCACTGCATATGGTAACTTGCCCACAATGAATATACTGTTTGCCAGACCACTTCAGCATGGTCGTTTGCTTGCAGTTGGTGGGCAGCTCAGTTTGACAATACATCGCCACTTGCCGTTGATGCCACTAGCTGTTCATTCAATCTTTGGCTGGGCTCCTTCATGAGCAGCTGGTACAAGTCGCCCCGCATGCACGCCTTGAACACCAGATATATCTTGAGTCCGTCCTCAAAAGCAGCAAGCATGTGAACCACACCAGGGCACCTGAGAGTACAAAACAACGGTTTGAAGGGGTCAACATGCAAAGAGCATTTTAGGACTTTGATACTTGAGGTCATATGACTGTGCAGCATGCGTGACTCAATAGGAATCTGATAGCAGGACCCTGGGCACTTTACCATGAACATAAATCTGGGAGAATTTAGCCTGTATTTCTTAATCAATCAATTCATCTGAGGTATTCTAAGCTGGTGGCTGCAGGAAGGCAAGCACGTGAAGCTTTGTCCACGAACGACCCACCATGGCTGCTATTCCTGGACCAGCCACCAACTATGCCGTGACCAAGGCCTGCACGAAACACCGCTACCTCGACCGCTAAGCCACTGACCATACGGCATGTATCCATACCCACTGTGCATGTATCCACCCACCTTGCTGCAGGGCCATTGAGGTTGTTGAGGAGCCGTACCTCCCTATACACATTGGCCAGTTGGCGAGGCTTCAAGGAAGCCTTGTCATACCCTTTTATGACAACGGTCTGAGCCGTGCGAGTGTGCCAAGCAGATTTGACCACGCTGTGCCTGTGTGTAGGAGAACAGTTCGGATTTGGCTGTAGCCGTGAAGTGAACCGGCCAACATGCAATGACGCATCGACTTATCGCACCTGCCCTCCTGCAGCACCACTTGCTCGGTATAGTGGTCTAGTGTATGGAACTGGGCATCTCCATGGCTCACGAAAGACTCGATGATTGGGGCAGTCCCAATGAAATCGGCTTGGATGGTGACTGGGATGATCGCCTTTTTCCGCTCCACAAGCGGAGCAGGCATCGCGTGCGCCACCTCGCTGCCCGTAGTGCCATTCCCAACCCTGCAAGTCAAGCCGGGGCCATTATCAGCATCACCATCATCAGTCAAACCGGTTGACTCGCATCCGTACGCGGCGCTGCATGGCCAACCCACATTACTGTCACTTCTCCCATTGGTTCATCCCACAAGATGCGATGTTTATCGTGCCCTAGGGCTTCCGATGGCAACTTGCGTGTTCATTAGTCAGCTGCAGCGCACAGGAGTAACGTTTTGAGTGCTTGTTGACAAACTGTTAGCATGCTTCTCTGCGGCACAAATCTGGCCTCACCCGGTTCCTTGGCGGTTTGTCCAGGTACGGCCGGGAGTGATCATTTTTCCCGCACTTCAATGCACGAAGCATGGCTGAAGTCGACTAAGAGCAAGAACAGGCTATAGCAACATGTTTTTCAAAGGCACTTCAACGGACAAAGCCGTGCGGGTGGGTGTTGGAGCGCTGGTCGTGAAACCTGGTCCAGCAGGGGAGCTTCTGGTGCTGGTGGGAGAAAGGTGAGTTACGTGGCATGCGGGTGCGCGCAGTGTCATCAAAGCGACTAGGCTCAGGCAGGAGGTGTCTTACGAGTGTCCCTGCGCGTAACCGCATCATGGTGTGACAGAAGCAGGCGGTAAGCGCCAAAGACTTCACAGCAGGCTGCCTGAGGCATCCTGTACATCTTGTTTAATCACGTATGTTCAGGAGTTGGTGTGCGTGTCCGGCTTGTCCAGTTCTTACTGGTGTTCACATTCCTAGTAGTGTGCGTGGTGTACAAGCCATCGTCAACCCAACACGTTGCATTCAGCACTGGGTTGCACCACTGCATGCCCCATGCGAGATGTGTTTGCAAAACGTGCTGTGTTAATAAACGGTCGCAGGAAAGGCTCCCATGGGGCGGGCATGTACGCTCTGCCAGGTGGGGTGCTCCATCACATGATGGCAGGGCCACCTCATCAGCACACCTCACGCGAATAAGCGAAATTCTGCAATTCTGTTGGCCACCCCATGGAGCACTTTGCAACGCAAGCCCAAACAGCCCAAATGTCTTACTGCCTGGATAAGTTACGCGCATGAAGATTTTGAGGACACCAGTACATGCAGTGCAGACTTGATATTGGCGCCCGGGTGCTTTCCGGGTGCTGCTGGTTTGCCATTGAGTATGCAGTCACGAGGTTGTCATGTCATTCAAAACAAGGCCATCACCAACTGCGCACATTGCACAGTGCAGCACCATTAACTGAATGTTGACAGTAAGTCCGGGCTATTTATGTGCATGCAGGAGGGCACTTGGAGTATGGAGAATCATTTGCTGACTGTGCCATCCGTGAGGTATGTGTTCAAAACTTACTGTGCGCTGGTGCATAACTTGTGCAATTGAACCAGGGGGGAGAGTCGAGTATGACAAACAAGAAGGTTAACATACTCGCCCCCCACCCCCCCTTGCAATGAAACCAGTGCACGTGCAGTGCGGTATGTGGCCACAAACTCTAAGGGATTGCCTTGTGCGGAGGCACAGTGTATGTACAGTACAACTGATTGAATACGTGTGGCTATATATCTGTGACAGTCTGCCGATCCTCTGCAGTACATGAGTGGCACACCGGTTAGCTGAACGACATCAATCAAGCACTTCAGAAGGAACAGAAAAGCCTGTCATAGCTTCAGCTGCATGCAGTATAGTATGCCTCGCACATATGTGTACAGCTCATACATTGCCTGATCTTGACCTGATCCCTGTTACAGTCCTGCATGTACTAACGGTGTAGTATTACGAATGCCCATGCAGGTGCTCGAAGAGACAGGCATACAGCTGGGCCAGCAGCCTAAGTTTGTGCATGCCACAAACAACATGGTCGAAGAAAGGCATTACGTCACCATCTTTGTGCGAGCTGACGTACCACAGGTCGGTGTGCATCACAGATTACCACAGCTAGCAGCTGTTCCGCGTTCGCAACCTGAACAAAGGCGGGCTACATCTTGCTCAGCAAATACTACATGATTGGCCACCGTGCAATTGCCACATTTGCCAACAGGAGAAATGAGCGGCCAGTCTGCTTCACAGGTATCAGTGTGCAATTCATACAGTTGTACTGATGCGCGCAGGAGACAGAGGCTGCACTCCTCGAGCCCAACAAGTGTGCGGGCTGGAGCTGGGTACCAATCCATCAGATACCCCAGCCACATTTTCCACCCTTGGCAAGCCTTCTAGAGAGCGATTACAAGCTCTGAACCGGCCATCCGCCTTCAAATCCGTTTCCATCAATTCTGAGACCTGTGCTGTCAATTATGTCAGTTATGGATATCCGTGACTGCTCTGGGCCAGCTTGAGCTGGCTGCCGATGTTGCCACCCTTGGGATTTGCACAGGTATCATAATTGACAGGGCCCTTTTTCCGCTGGATGAACATTATGCTATGCGCAAGGTACAAGCAATGACCATTGCATGAGCAGATTCAATCCATTCAAAAAGCAAGCTAGCAAGGTCTGTAGTTTTCTTGAATTGAATCAACCTGTAGAAACTTGGCAACTGAAACGCCTTGAGTGTTCATGTTCAGATTTCTGCCTGGTGTCAGGACTGATCGATTCTGCTGTGCGATTTGCAGTGACACTGGGCAATAGCTGCTGTAACACGACAGGGGCCCTGGGTTTGCACATCCTGCTTGACCAGTGCTGAAAAGGACAATTGTCCCAGAACTGGCAAACTTCTTTTTTGGGTGTGGATGGGCTATTGCATATTGAATTGTGTATGCAGTCCATGACGTGACGCTCAGTCCATGAAGTGAACCTGAGGCCTGAAGCCACAGTGCTCAAATGCCACCCTTCTGACCTAGCACGGTCACATTAGCCACGCGCCATGCACCGTCTTTGCTCTGCAGAAACAGGCAAGCAGAACCAAGGCTCTGAACATCCATTCATGCCGTCATGCATGTTCTCCTAGACAACGCAGCAGCAAATCGCATTTCCTCAGTTTATAACTCACAGTCGTGGAAGATGTGCAAGGCAGGTGGTTGCAGTCAATTGAAAGTTGGTCGCTCAGGGATGAGCTGCTAGCCATAGCTGGTCGGGCTACAGGCACACAGGCATGCTGCAGGGAAGACTGGGGTATCTGAAACTTGTCATGCTCAAACAGACAGAGTCTTACCTTGATGAACTCGTACTGCGCATCGTACACAAGGGCGGTGTAGCTGTCCACCTGGCTGCCATCGTCATACAGAGAAGCTGACTCCTCCAGGGTGGCTGTGACAAGCACAACGCCACTGGACTGGCTGCTGTCGATGTCCTTCACCTGCAGATGGCGCAACGTGCAGTGCAGTGAGGTTTGACTCTTACATGCAACAGAAGCAAGCGAAAGCGGATATCGATGTGATGTGTGCGAGGTACCTGTGAAATATCTGAGTGCCACACATGACGGACAACTGTTGATGTTCCACGTGCTTATCATGTTGCAGTCCCTATGCCAACAGGCTTCTCAATAGACTGATCGATACTAGCTAAATAGAACAACATGAGCTGGACTTGTCAGCTGACTGATGTGCAGAAAGGCACACCTTGATGCGATTGAGCTTGTACCGCATGTACAGCCCATCTGACTTGAACTTCTGCACCTGGCGTCTTGTCATGCCCAGGAATGGCTCGACAAGCACGTCCTGTAGGCGGCTTGCGTCATGGTCCACACCCAGTGCCTGGGCCTTGACGTCCTGCGAGACGAGCAAGGAAGGATAAGATTGCCGCAGATACTACGCCTCAGCTGGGGTGCTCGTGCCTGACAAAGCATCGGAACAGCATTCTCAGAATGAGCGTCATTGCGTGGCATGCAACCCTGCGGCGTCACCTGACATGCAGTCTGCCACAGCAATGTAGTACAAATCGGGTGTGTTGACGCTAAGGCTTGGTGTATACCAGTGTTCGCATCTCACCTGCCACAACTTGAGAACCTGTTCTGCGACCTTGGGCGTGAGGTGAGCCGACGCGTCCTGCACCGCCTGGCCGACGGCTGCTTGGCGGGCGCTGGGCGACACGTCTGATGTCGCCGGTGCACCCTGCGCTGCCCTTAATTGCACATCCTTACTCGTCCGCGGCCATACAATGAGAGCAAGCGCCAGAATGCCCGCCGCTGCTGTCACTGGCGCCAGGAGCTTCCTGGCTGTGGGGTCACTCAGTGGCGGAAGATCAGAAAGAGCAGACGGAGCAGGCAGATCGGCCGCAGCTGTCAGCTTTGTGCGCGCAACTTCCTGGATGCGGCCAACACCCTGCCTTATGTTATCCAGTGCACCTTGCACCGATTCTGAAATATTGCCATTCTTTTCGTCGTAAACAGTGATCAGAGCCTCCACACGCGTGTTCTCGAAGTAGGTGGTAAGCGGCCCCACGGATGTGGCTTCAGGCGAGCTGTCGTCGCGGAATAGGGGCAGCGGAACCTTCCCCAGCCACTGCTGCGTGTACTTGCACAGGCCGGGCAGCATGCCGTCCTCACCCACTGGCGTATTCTTCTGAACGTAGGCGTGCGCTTGGGCGCCCCACAGTGGACTGGATGGCATGTCGCTTGCAAATGCCCTGCACCAAAGCAAGTAAGACGCTTTTACAATGTGCTACATGATGTGCTTCTCTAGCCTTGAACTATGTTCAGGGTCAAGTGCGTTTCACAATGGCCAGGTGGCCGTCTCATGACCCCGTGAGTTCATATTTTCTATGCGCCACGTGTCTCGCACCTCGGGGGCGCTCCCTCTGCGTGTGCCAACAAATCCAATGCGCTGTGCACTTTGCCCAGCAGCACCTGGCACACTGCCTGGGCAACCAGCGTTTCACTGCTGGGCGCCAACTGCTTCAGCAGCTGCACAGCCATCTGGATGTAGGCTGGCTGGCACTGCTGGTAGCCCAGCAGGATGTGACCGTTGGCAACACGCTCGACCAAGCCGGGGTACAGCCTGGGAAGAACACCAGCAAACAGGAGCAGGCAGCAAGCATGCTTAACACGATGATTGAGTCTGCTGCGGTGCATAACCCCTGCTTTGCAAGTTCGCTGAGCACACCAAGGTGGAAGTCTGAATTGAGCAACAGAGGCACCAAGCCCTATTTTGCCCCAGCGCACCATTTGTGCATGTTGGCATGCCTGGCGACCAATTCCCACTCCTGGAGGTGCACGAGCTCGTCGCACGTCAGCAGGGGCACCAGCCGGGCCATGAACTCCCGGTTGACAGGCGCCACAGTGCCACTGCTGGCAGCCTTGCCAGCTGCACTCTCCACATCTGCCTGCTTGAGCATCTCACAGATGCCGCGCACTGCATGTCGCCGCTCGTCTGCATGCTCCTTGTCGGCCGGCCCGGACATCTGTACAAGCAGATGGAAAACAAGCCATTTCTCACAATGGGCCAGGGCTACAGAATGGTAACGGACTCTAGCAAGATGCAAAGCCACATACAGAAAGCCCACATTATGAACCACGATGACTTGGCAAGGAGGTAGTGCAATACGTGGGCCATGTACTCTGGTGCATGCCTCGTGCAGAGTTGGTCTCGCATGGTTTTGGCGACGTGACACCATGTTTAGTTTGGGCCGCGGCTTGTCCACTCAGTGACTGACCTGCTCCAGTGCACGCTGGCAGGCAAGCTGCGCCAGGCTGGCCTGCACCTCCCTGATCAGTGCTGGCGCAACAGGGCCCAGACCCTTGGGCAGCAGCAGCTGCAGAGCCTCTTCCAGATGCTGGCAGCCGCCCGCCACCTGCACCGCCAAGAAGACCAGGCAGCAGTGTCGTGCCGCACATCACCCAATGCTGTGTGAAAATTTGAACTGATGGCAGCAGGGCAGAATTTCAAGCGGAAGAGCATGCATGGTGCGTTCACATGTCAAGAGCATGTAACTCATGCTGCCTTTGTTGAGCAAGAGGACAGAATCCAAGTGCCTGACAGGTGTAGTATAATTTACCTGTGTGCTGCCTTCAAATTCCTCGCGCGCCATGTTGCACTTTGCCAGGGCCATGCTCAGCAGGATGTCAGCCTGGGTGACTGGGTAGCTGTCCACCTCACCAGACGAGAGCATGTCCGTGCCCAGTTGAATGACCAGTTCGCTCTCTCCCAACTGCAGCCGGCAAGGGCATGGTGGTTAGCTTGAGCGATGGGCCGAATTGAAGTTGCATGGGCAGGGTATCACTCACCTCCACCAACAAAGCCAGGCATGATGGCAGCAAGTCGGTGGGAATTTCAGTGTCGCGGTCACGGCGGTCCATGGGCACTCGCTTGCTGCTGATAAGGTTGCTACGTACAGTTGACAAAACCTCTGCCCGCCCTTCGGCAATTTGAGGGCTGTAGCCCGGCTCAAGGTTTGCATTTTTTAACACGTCGAACGCCTGATTGATGTCGGAGTCCTTGTGTAACTCGCCTGACCTGAGGCCTAGCAGCTGCGCAACAAGTTGGAGAAAAAAGAGGGCTTGTGTGCATGCACTTGCTCGTTCTGCAGATCCACAACTCAAAATCCCACACTGCTACTGTTTTATCTTCCTACCTGTTGTGGCTCCAAAGGCAGCCTACAGACGTCAGACTCTGTGTTCATGAAGAAAACCACCCCCTGGGCAGCTGCCACTTGTGTAAGGCACCGGCCATTCGTGCCCGCAACAGAGAAATGCTGAGCGAACGTGCCGATGCAGAGGGGCTGAGCTTGCGCAGGCTTTCCAGATCTGCGAAAGAGGCGTGCTTTTGAATGTGCGTGGAGGAGAACTGGGCGCTGGCCTTGTCCAGAAGCAATTGGCCTGCGACCTGCAATAGGTGCCTCCATTTTCGGTGATGCCTACAAAATGTTGCAGTTCCGGTCCTGCGAACATCCATGGCTGTCCATCCTGTGGCTTCAAAATAGTAACGACCTGTTTTTTACCGGTCATCACTTGCTGTGCTCTGGAGACAATTTGGCGGAGGTTGTGCGGAGACAATTGTCTGCCTCTGACTCCTTCCTGTCTCTCCAGGACTTTGGCAAAGGTGTGTAGCGATGGCCAATCTGATTCTCCACCCCTCAAGTGCGCCGTGTTTGGCTCAGCGGCGTGCCGATCGGAGAGCAGCCCAACCACTTGCTGGCATGTGCAACCCGCTGCCGACCCCCAACAATGACACATTGATTGGTCTCCAAAGCTCGCGTCCAGAGCGTCGAGTGCGGGCCTGTGCCACGCCCTCGCAAGCCACGCCGGCTACACCAGCAACACCAGCAACCCCTCCGCGTGCATCCGGCCGTATGACCTACCGTCCCAGCTCATTTGCCGAGATGGTTGGAGACGCCGTGCGATGCGTGCAAGATGGCATCAAAGATGGCCTCACACGCATGGAGGTTGAATTCCCTCCTGTGCCTGTCAAGTTAGATGGTGGGTGAACTAGTGGTGTTGCATTGCAATGTGTGCACCTGGACAAACATGTGGTAGGTCCAGGCTCTGTGGCTGTGCAGTACTCTGTTGACCTGCTCCCATCCCTGCAGGGTACAAGGGCGCATCAGACATGTTTATTGACTCAAACGTGCAGCTCTCGTTAGCTGCAGCTCGCCAGGTAAGCTGCTGCTCAATTAGCACTCTGTTTAGCTCCACAGCGGCTCTCTCCTCAGCACAGAACAAGCGCACTGCATGCGCCAACGCACGCTACGCAGGAACTATATTAATACTTAGAGATTGCCAGCATTGTTCTTGGCTCAGTTTTAGCACCAGGGAAACATGTACTTGCAACAGGACGTGCAGCAACTTTTAGACTTGAAATGACCAAGCCAAGGCCTACTACACCTGGCTGATGCTCGTGTTTGTTGCGTGGCTGCAGCTAGCAGCAGCAGGCAGGCGTGTGCATGTGCTCATGCCGGATCAGGGCGAGTATGACCGCACATACAAAATGTAAGCGACGGGTTTACAGGAGGATAGCTGCAGCGAGTGTCCCTGTTTAAGAAGACAGACCAAGGTCGTGCATTTGAATCCATGGCATCCAAAAACTGCACAGTGGGATGGAAATGTCCTGTCTGCTCAGGATGCTGCATCATTTCAAATCATGAGCCACCGTTTTTCCGTCACAAGTAAGGTGCACAGGTGCAGCAGCGCAATCAGGTATGCTCAACCGCTTACAATACTGGTTCCATGGCAAAATGCTCTTGTGCCCTGCCAGGTTCAAGCCCAGTCTGAGCATGATGGGTGAGAGTGTGACTCTTGGCCACCTAAAGGAGGGCGCCGACTGGAACTTCTCTATCCAGGGCCTGCTGACAGGGTATGCGCCAGACTCAAAGGTGGGGATTGAACCTGTCACTAAGAGCAAGAGCTGTGACGCATCAGCCATTGCTGTAGTAGTAGCTGACGTTGTTACATGTGTTCAAGGTGGCTAAGAAGGCGCTGGTAGCCTAGTTCTAGCACTGCCTGCCAGTATCTGCGGACCACGTGGCTGGCATGCTTATGCCCGTCTGCTGCATTGTGGTGCATTTGCAGCCCAGCCATGTGTATGCAGCTGAGCGTGACAGCTGGTGTGCCTGATGCCGCCCTGTCATGTGTGTGTTGGGGTGCCTGTTCCTCAGGCTGCTGGTGCCCAGGCTGACACGTACATTGTCATCAACGCAACATGTGTGGAGCTATCAAACGTGCAGGACTACATCAACCGAAATGCGGGTCCAGGTGAGCGGGCAGGCGGGAGGGGCATGCAGGTGCAATGCACTACGCTTCACAGGGATGCGGGCTAGTCACATGTTGAGGTGCCTTTCGCGCCCTGTTGAGCCGCAGGCAAAGAAAGACAGCAGTGCGCCTTGGTCTGTACGCTTGCTCATGTGTGGGTTTTGCACGGTACTGCAGGCGTGTAGTTGATGGAGGCATGCATGGCGCGGGCACCCATCCTCTGTCTGTCTGCAAGGCGGTTGGGCCTTGTCATACGTCCTCCTGCTTCTGCCATGCCACGCATGTAGTTGATTGTGCTGTTGTCTTCGTGTATCTTACCAGAAACCGGCAAGGTGGTGGTGCTGTGGAACCTTGAGCTGGAATCTCTGCGCGGCGACCTGGGTCTGCCCGCCTTCCCCCCCAAGTCAGTTCAGTACGAGTTCCTGAGCTACTTCCGGCCTGTGTTCTTCCTGCGCACGCGCGACTACTCCAAGAGTGTGACCGTGGCCCCCTACCTTGTCAACTACTCGGGAGCACTGTTCAGAGAATACCCTGGGCCTTGGCAGGTGGGTACCAGCCATCATCCCCGAGCAGTTCTTTCATTTTGAGGGGACGGAAGCAGTATGTGTGTTGCCAGCAGTCTGCACACATGTATGATTGATCGCCTAGATACCGGACTATCCCATTTGCGTACGATGCTGACTAGGTGACCATGGAATGGAATGTGCCTGGTGCCTGGGGTGTCGCAGGTGATGCTGCGGCAGGACAGCGGCGAGTACGCGTGCATAGCCGAGGACCCGACCCGCTACAACCTGGGCGAGCTCAAGGAGGAGCTGCAGGCCGCCATGGGCCTCAACACCGAGGAGGAGGGCTCGGCGTTGCAGGTGCTCAGGAGGGGGTTCAAGAACAGCACGTGGTGGGAGGATGACTACGAAGTGGAGAAGTCACATGAATGGAGGTTGTGAGCTAGCAATGAGTTTGCAGCTTGAGGCTGTGGGGATTGTGCAGCAGGGTGGATGATATGCACACAAGGATGTGCCAGACAGTGCTGCCTGAAATGACGGGTCTGCACAGTATCAAGTTGCTTTTGGGCAGTGCTGAGAGTGCTGACAGTGTTCTCGAGTAGTTGAGTGCCTACACCGGGTGACATATGCGCCCAGGTGATATCTTGACAGGAACAGCCTGCCAGAAGGCAGGTAGCGTCAGAGCACCCATCGAAGCTGGCTTGACCTGGTCTGTTTACGCTCGTCTGCCCGGGTGCAGTGGCGTTTTTGCCCTTGTGGTGCATGGGAGTGCTTGCCACCTCCAGTTTTCACTGCGCCCGTATCTGTCACTGCATACCGGCCTTGTAATACTTGGTCAGACCATGTTATCCAAGCCTTGTGTCCAATGTGGGCATTGAGATAGAAAACAGCGTGTGCAGCTGTGCAGCCGGCAATTGGGTCGTCACAGGTCCTCGTGGCAACGCCTTGTACATGACAATCCACACAGGGAGCTACCCAAAAAACAATTGTTGTGTGGCGGTATCATGGTGGCGGCAAGAGTATTCAGTCAATTGCTGTCGCAGTAAAAGGCAATCATGCTCAGCATCATCCTCAGCGTCATCATCAGCGTTCAAATAAGTGAAACGAGTGCACACACCTGTCAACGCAATCCATGTCATGCCAGTGACATGCTGGCAGGGTACCGGCAACACCTGAAAAACCCTAAGGGTGTGGCATGTCCGTGACATGATAACAATCAAACGTCATGATGAACACTGCTTTGAAGTTCTCCTTACATGCATCATTGTCAACTCATCAACACCTGGCACAAGACCACCAAATATGTCCAACTCAGCGCCGCCCACTGTCCAAATGTCAGCCAGCCACACCAGACGTATCATTTTGGCTCACTTCTCATCACTCAGACTCTGAACTGGAGCCTGCAGGCCTGGCAGCGCTGTACGGCTGTGCAGCTGAATTGAGCACTGCCGCTCACGCGTTTCTCTTCACTGGCCCGCTGGACTGGACAGGTGTTTGCACCATCTTGGGCGCTGCTGGCTCCAGGTCCAGGGTCCACTCCTCCGTGTGCATCCTGCACTGCTCGGCCTGCGCCCACTCAAGGTACTCGGGCAAGTCCTCGGGCCGCCAGTTGACGTTGAACTGGCGCACCAGGTTCTCAGCCTGAAGGCATGAAGCAAATGAAGCTGCTGTGGCTAAGGAGGCGCTTGCAAAGGACCGTCAAGTTTGCGCAGCTGCAGCCAC
>QAXH01003033.1:0-23305 GCA_004335635.1 Chloromonas sp. AAM2 | reverse complement strand
CTCCGATGGGACAGCACCACATTCCTGAGTCTCCTGCAGCGTGGGGCAGACAAGAGCTACCAAGTGTCAGCCAATGAATTGCATACCAGAGGCTGGGTGGCTGTTTTAACATCTGCTGCTACGCCGCAATCTGCTGCTGCGCCGAAATCTGCTGATACGCCGAATGTGGTGTTGCACGGACAGACTAAGACAGGTTCGTAAAGCTCTCATGTGTCGTGCCACAAGTCATGCTCATACACTCAATCACGCCTGAGAACTGCATTGACGAGAATCAACTGCTGTTGAGGCGAGATTAGCCTAGTCCTCCTACGTCCGTGTTTCACTTCGCCTGCTCAATAGCTACCTGCTTCCTTGCCAGGTCAGCCTGGTCAAATTACAAGCCGTGAAATTGTGGCGCAATTACGATTGCTAACTGATATGTTACCTGCAGGTTCTAAACAAAGCCAGACACGATTCTTTCCACCATGGGTGAGGCGCGAGAGCTGCCAGAATCTCCACCAGACATGCCTCAGGCAAGTCTGTGAGGAGCTGCACCACGCCTGTGACGTTGGCTGCGTGCTCACGTCCAAGGCTGCATGGTTCTGGCGAGGCTGTGGCGCCGGACATGCAACTTGCTTTTGTTAAAGTCCAATTGATCTGGGTTGCTTCCTGGAACTGTTAACTTGATGAAGTGTTGGCTCCTTGTGGCTGTCGGGCCCCGGACATGCAAGTTACATGCTGTGAAGTGTTTGCTCCTTAAGAGCCTCTTGGCTTGTCCAAGGCATTTTTGTCAACTTGCAAAGCTGTCTCGGGAACAGGCTTATTCGATGCGTTCGGGTTCCCTTTGGAGCGAAAACCCTAGACATGTGCCCACGTGGATGGGGCGAGACAGCACAATTGTTGACGCCCTTGCTGACGAAGCAGCATCTAGGCTGCTAAGAGTGGCTTGATGAGCTAAGGGCAATCAAGCTCAGTTCGCAGAAGATGGTAATTGCGTTAACTGTGCCTTGCAGCTCAACCGTGCTCAACACGTGCAGATGCCTCGAGTGTTGGGTCGAGGAGGACAGGCACATGCGCCGTTGTTGTGGTGTCACGATGCGGTATGTGCGCGGTGCGAAAATCAAGTATCAGCCGATCAAGTCCGCGAGCAAATGTCGGCCGAGTCGGAGATACCGGGATATGAAGGAACTACCTATGGCCGTGATTGCTTTGACTATTAATGACGAAAAAGAAATTTCCCAGAAGGTTTGATTGACTTGATATGTGACTGTTTGATGCCAGTTCCACTTGATGTGACCTGTCCACTTTGGGCAATCGCTCGAGTGCGGCATGTCCTTAAATGGGCCATGAAGTAACGTCATATGGCAAAATATGCCGCTTAAATGATTGGGATTCGCTATCAACAGTCGACGTTGCGAGAGTTGCCATTTCACTGGCTGATACTGACCCTAACCCTGACAATCTTTGAATCCAGTCCATTTACATGGCTAACGGGATGCTTTCTGAAGGTGTTTTGTGAGTTGATGGCCACAAGGGTCTCACCACGCCTTGCTGACACGGTCAGATTCTCCTTTACTAGGACAATATTTTTGCGCAAACAATTTGCGCAAAGTTGATATTAGCGGCGGACGTGCTTCATGGTGTGCACTCCCTCCTTGTAAGCGAGAGCGTCCACTGAGGCGCAGTGTGTTTTGGTGCGTTTGGTGGAAGTAATGCTAGCGACATCATGCCTTTATGATCATGCCTGCATGAAGGTCATGAGGGCCACCAAGGACACCAAGAGGAAACGTGATGCATTAGAGGAGGTCTGCAATTTTTTAATTTGTCACATGCAGGACCGTCCTGTTCAGCATTCTGCTCAGCTGGCCGCATCTAGTTGAACTGTTGCTTTCCGTTCTACTTACAGCACACCACTGACCTGGATGGGGGACGACGAGATCAGCAATGGAAATGGCACTGCTGGTGTGAGTAAACTGGAGCCTTGGCATGATCGATGCAATAAAGATTTACATGGTAGCAAAATCGAACGCAACATCAGTATCATCTGCGTAACAATATGCTATAGTGACATGCCCTGTTTCCGATCGTCTCAGTATCCGATCAGCAGGGTTTTAAATGCAAGGGGAATTGCACCCCATGGTGAAGGGGATCGGCACTGTCGTTGTTTGCGACCTGCCTTCTTTTGCAGAGTTGCCGTGTCAGGTGCCCATTCCAGGGCTGGCCTTCCAAAGACGCAATTGCATTCAACATCAATGACTGCCAGTCCAAGACCAAGCGTAAGCACTGGAGGGGTGTCACCGTCCACCGCCCCAGCTAGATGTCACCGTCCAGTCACCGCCTACAGGAACTGGCCACAGCAGCTCTTCGTGTGCAACTTCTTAGGCGCTGGCCATACTTCAAACCTTCAAACTCTTAGCCTATGCTAACAACCAGGTGGTCTTCAAAACTTTTGCCATTGGACTGCGTGGGCTCGTGTGCATGCAGATTCAAGGACTAGCCTTGTTGTTGCATCAGCAGAGCATTCGTGCTGAAGTCCCGTGCACTTAACTCGTCAAGCAAGACACCGATAGATGCGAGCAAGTTTGGCTGCACCTGTCAGGTTGGCACCATCCTGCCATGCATGAAGAGTGTTGCTGAGCTGATGCATGGGGGCGCTGCTGTACAATGAAGCAGTGCTGAGGCTGCTCGTGTCACCACCAGTGCTGGGATTGCCATGCCTTGGCGCTTCAGTGTCAGAGGTCCTAAGCGAACGGGCCATTTAGAGTTACTATGTATTGCAGTAGATACATCACATAGCCAGCGCAGGACATCTAACATCTAATTCTAAACCTTCCGGCAGTTTTCAAAGGTTTCCCCAGTCACTTTTGAAGGATTTCACCGAACACAAGGGCACACACAAGGGACAAACGGAAGAGCGTGGCATTTGCACCTTGACGATCAAGAGGCAAGGCACCAAGCAGCACCACCTGAAGGGTCGCGCCGGATTTCAAGGCTCTGCTGTCTTCAGCAATGGTTACCTTCCCAGATGTCGCTGTGGCTGGTGAGTGGCATATATAATAGCAGATATATAAGAGCTGCGCAATAGGCAACGCAAGGCCTCCTCGGCTCGCAGGACAAAGAACTTGCAAGCAAGCAGACAATCACCTCAAATTGCCTCTTTAAACGCCGCAGTCGGAGTTCCTGTCGGCTTCTTCATGCTGTGCGTCACCGCCTCAGTGGCATGGATGCTCTTGATTATGGTCCGTGCAAAGCGGGAGGAGGCCAGACAAGTTTTGGAGAAGAAGCAGAAGGAAGACCAACTGCAAGTTCGTGCCAGGGGCGAGAAGTGAAGTATGATAACATGGTCGACTGAGAGCAGCCGGGAAGTGGGTCATGTTTGCTGTCTGAGAGCAGCCGGGAAGGGGGTACCACCTGCATGCAGGTACCAACCAGACGACCGCTGGCAGCTGCGTGTTGTGGCCTTGATCCGTTGTGTACAGTATGTCAGGCCACATCACACAGAACTCAAGGTTCAGAAGCCAGGCTCACGTGTGCCTGCGCTCTGGTACAACGCTTGGACTCCTGACGTTGACAGGCATTTCTAACAAACACAATCTTCCATTGGTATTCTTCCTTTGATAGCAGCTTTGCTCATATGGCCGGCTTGATTTGCTCTTGTCTAGCAGGCCATGTAGGCACTTGGGACATCATTTCATCTACAACATACTGGCACGTTAGAAGATGAGTTGAGAAATCGTACAGTGTGGTTGGCCATGATGCTCTTTGGCATATGAATTAGCTCAATTCATATCTTAGTGGCGCAAAACTTGCATTCAGCGGTAGCAGTCAGCAAGTGTGTGCGCGATTAGCTGATACTTTTGCTCACTTTTGCTTGATGTTGCATAGCAGGCTTCAGTCCTGCTGGCTTGGAAAAAGAAAAAAGTTTGCCACTTCTGGGACAATTCCTGTGACTGGCATTTATAATTCGGACGACAAACCTTGTCAGCTGCTTTTCCTCTCTGCAGACGCAAGACGCAAAGGCGGGCATTGTTTGTGCTGTGTAATTATAGTTAATACCTGTGTAAGAAAGCTTACAGGTAAGGAAGGTTACATCGCGTGTTGATTACAAGCCATGGTTTGCGCTGGACGTGTGGAATGCTGAGGTGACCTCCGTGCTTCAATGGCTGAACACTCCATCTTTTAGTCAACCCCCACGTATTCACACTGCAAGCAAGACATCCTTTCTACTGTCGCTTTGGTATGACATGATGACCTGTCCCTCAGCACTTGAATTTGAACCCAATCAACGCTTGAATTTGATTGTTCAAATGGTAGCGCATGTGGTACAGAACTCCCTGAACCATTCAAACACTTGAAATGTGGATGTCATTCAGGCGCCAGCCCATGTGGGGCAGAATCTCCACTGTTTGTATCGTTTCAGTGCCAAAACCTGTCGCCGTTACACAGCAGCTGCCAGCCAGCATTTTTGTCACATTGTTACAGCGTAAGCAGCAGGGCCAGCCTGGAAACACGCACAGTCTCTAAAGTACAGTTAGGCGGTCACATGGTGTCATGGTCCGAGTGACAATCCTGATAACGTGAACTGTGCGAGAGGCAGAGTGCCTGCTTGTTCCTACAACAAACCTGAATACGCCGAGTCCCGGCAACAAAAAGCAGTTTTCGCCGCCAATCCTTTGGGGATGATGGCAGGTCACATGCAAGCCTATAAACATACGAACTTCTGCCAAATATAACGCAAAAGAAAACCTCCTCCAAGCCAAAACTCACCTAGCAGGCAGGATACTGACAACGTCATGGAACATGTGCTACGTCTAGTCGCAATGATGGACGGGATTTCGCTTCAAAAGGTAGCATTATCAATCAACCTGAATGAGGCTGTGATGAAGCAAGAACGAAGTAGTTGGCTGTCCTGGGGCAATACTCCTCACAAACAAGTAACACAGCCATTCCAGCCTGTAGCGCTGGTATGCGTGCCGTCATGTTGTTGCAATAGGAGTTGCGCAAAGGTGCCTAAGAGTAAATATTGTCGCTTCAGTAGCTGTTGGTGTCCCGAGTTTCTCGATTGAGCAAGGACCCATACCATTCCCCACACTCTTCAGTCCATGGGGGCCGATGAGCCTAGCAACACAGGCCACACCCAACCCTGGCAACACAAGCCAGGCGAGGATGAAAACAGCTGTCATGCATGGCCAGAAGTCGTGATCACGTGAGCACGCCGTCGCACGGCAGTGTGAGAGCGCCGCTGGTACCAGGCACTCTCGTAATGCTGGCAAATCATGGCAGAATAGACCCTAAGGCAAAAAGCAATGCCCCACCCTCCAAGGTTCGCAACGGTGTGCGGCAGTGATGCCTCTCAGCCCCCACGGGAGCGATAAAACAATCTGAGCGCCAAAGGCGCCAGCGCAAGGAGAGGCGAGCCGGGATGTCAACATTCCGAAGCGAGCCTTGCAACCAGAAAAGCGCTTGCAAGAGAGGCAGCGCATGAAAACAGCCTTGGTTTGCCAGTGCCTGTTGTGCGTGCAGCGGTGGCGAATGTGGCTAACTGCGAGTGGTGGCCCAAGGCCTATGCAAGGCCCAAGGCACTTGCTAGTGCTAGGTCCGTATGAAGGGTCCGGTGCTTAACACTTGGATTGCACGCAGCAAGGGTCACGGTGACCAACCAGATGCCGTGATATCTGACGCAAACATGTGGAAAAGCGGTGGCCACGGTGGCCAGCTGTAAATTCACCTGCTTTTAGGTGGCACTCATCTTCACGCATCAATAAACCTGACAAATCAGTAAATGTACCTGTTATACAGCAGCTTGGCTGTCAAAAACAGCCGATCTAGACGCAATCACAGCTGGTATGATGGCATGCTTGTGGTGAGCTCGGCACAGACCTGCCACTCAAACTCTGACAACCCACACACAGAATAGGAACATTCGCAGTCCCCTGTGCTGTGCTGTGCTCAGTAAGCAAAAACATCGACAGTTGGGCCGTTGGTGTCGTCCTCAGGCCCTGCGTCAGCGGCTCCTGTTGCAGCCCCTTGCCCTTGTGCTGCAGCTCGCTTAGCCTCTGCTGCCTCACATGTGGTTGCCAGAGGCAACAAATTGCCCCAGAGACCGCCAGTGCTCAGCCCACCCACCGCCCCATCCCGGCTGGTGTCAGGCACTGGCTTAAGCAAGCAAGCCTCCTCTGCAACGTCCCTTCCTTCATTCACCAATGGATGCGCCACTGGGCCGTTGTAAGCCCTGGCTCGTCCAGACGGAGAGTTGACGGTTGGTGTTGGTGGCCGTGGTGGCACACCATCAGGGCCTGGCCCGATACTAGCTGCAGAGCGCAGCCCCAGGCGCGACTGCGACAGGCTGCCTGATGCACCGTAAGGGCCGATGTTGACGGCATGCTCTGGATTGGACCGTGGCCGCGGCAGGCCGGCATCAATATCCCGAACTGCCTTTGCCGCAGCTGACTGCACTGCACTGGTGTCAGACAGGCTGATGGAGCTGCGATTGCTGCGGCTGCCAGGCGGTGATGACGCTCGCGCGCCACCCTTGCCAGCGCTAGTAGCACCCGCTGAGGCCGTTAGCTCGTCCTGATCCTGCGAAACCATTGTATTGAGGTTCCGCATCACACTGCTGCGTCGACTCATACCGCCACTGCCAACTGGGGGTACATCCCGTCGCATCAACCCGCCCTGCAGACCATTCCCGGCGTTGCTGGCCCGGAATGCTCCAACGGCCGTGACAGAGCTGGCTGAATCAAACCCATCTGACGGATCGTCAGAAGATTGACATGATGGGATGGTGTCCAGACGAGTGTGTGGCATGGGTGCATGGACGTTGTCAGCAGAGGCACTAGCACCGTGACCGATGTCAATCATGCTCAATGTATCTGAGCTCAGTCGTGTGACTTGATTGCGCCAGCTGTCCACGGCTGCTGAAGCCCCATAGCCACTGAACCGCTGGTGTGGCGGACTGTTGGGTTCAGTGCTGTTCTTGAAGTTGCCCCAAGATGCCATCTGCAGGCAGCCACAACGTAATGAGAGGTTATGACACAGTTGAAGCAAGATACACAATCACACAAAAGGCGTGCTGGCCAGCTGCATAGCTGCTCGATTACACAATCATACTGCATGCCCTCCCGCGTTCTCCCGAACAATATGATGTGCGTGCCATTTGCAGAGCTGCCTTCCTGCTCATGCGTTTGACATTAGATTGTCAAATCCAAGCACGATCACCACAATCACCACTCACCACGTCTCCCTCGTTGCTAGCAACATTATCGCCCCAGTGAACACTGTGTGAGTTGTTCATGAGGTTTGGCATGTGTAGCCACGACGGTAGCCGGCCGCCCATGGCCGCCATGCTCTGTAGACCTTGAGCACCACCCTTGCGCTTGATTTGGCTCATGCACTTGTCCAGGGTAGCCTCAATGGTACAATTGCACTCAATAGAAACCATCTTCTCCCACGTAGCATGCTCTCCAACCTGGATGAACATGTGGATCAGCAATGTTTGAACAGCCACTAAACACGTGCTGACACCCGGCTGACATGCAGATGTACGGCGCCATCAAATCCAAGGTTATGCGGGCAACGTTTTGCAAGGTGGAACCAGCTGCTGGCTTATGGTAGCCACACGACACCACACCAGCTAGCAGAATCGTCACTGGCGTCACCAGCCGACACATAAAGTAGTAATTGATAGCCTGTCGTTGCCAGCCGATGGCATGACAGAGTGCATTACAGAGCTGAGACCAAACAATGGCACCCTGTGGCAGAGTCTTGAGTGATGGTCACAATGCAACCATTGCATACAAACATGCACACACCTCGACAGCACGGACCAGGTCAGCAGAGGTCGGGTTGATGATGGTCTTGCTCAGGTTCCAGAGCATAGATGGCAGTGTGAATGTGATGTCTCCCTCCCAGGGCTGTGTCCACAGCGTCAGATACCGGGACATGCTCCACTCGGGAAGCATCCACTGAACCACTTGTAACCTGCACATGTGTGCCAATTGAACGTACACTTAACATACAAAAAGTTGGTGAACCACCTTCACTGGGCAGCACCAGCAGCGCTTCCTTAGGGATGGCACAGCCATTGGTATGGCACAGCCGTGCACTAAGCGGACTGGCCGACTATGTGTGTCCATCCATTATTTTGGTTCGTCACATGGTGGCACACACAGCTGATGACCGCCATCACATGATCAACAGCAATCGTACCAGCTATTCTCAAGCTTCCTACCAGCATGGTGCTCCTTCCTCAACCCAACACAGAATGACTTCTTGTCGCACCTGTGCTTCAGCTCTGCCTCCATAATGGACGACCACTTGTGTGGAAAGATGGACTTGAAGTTGACCAGTGGCACGATGTGTGGGTTGGTCTGGCTGACCAGAAAGTGGTTACAGTTGAACAGCTCAGCAAGGGTCTGGACGGGAAGGTCAAACTCCAAGGACCCATCTCGCCAGCGACGCTCCATTCCAGTGTCAATACCGCTCTTGCCATGTAGGCTGCATCCAGAGCACACATGCAAGCATAAGGCACAATTAGACCATGAGCGGCGCATGAACTAGACATGCAGCACGTACCAGTAGACCACTTCACTTCCCACTGACACAGATAATAATAATACCAGGGCCTCACATAGAAAGGCCAAAGTGCCAGGATCGATTGCCAGGTCTCACACTCACATGACAGACTCGCCCAGGCTGTTTTTCCCATGCAGGTTCTGAGGTGGGTACAGACCAGGAAAGCTGGACGAGGCAGCCACTGCTGACCACACCATCACCTGTACACAAAGGCAACACGATGTTGCGTGTATGATCAAATTACAAGCGATCACAAACCAACAATCGGCCTGTTCCCACTTTTTTCCACTTTACACTCACTGCCTGCTGTCATGCCAGAAACATATGCGAGTAGAAAATTTGCAACAAGATTGCTATTGTAGTCAGCCTGCAATGGTATCCCAAACAAAACAAGCAGCTCCAGATCCTTAGACTTTAGCCAGCAGTGAAAAGCTGCCAGCTGTATGAGGGTGTCACGGCTCTGTGAGTGCGCTGACCTGTGGAGCTGTCATGTAGTTGAGAAGCCGTGCGGGCTCGTTGGTATCCGCAGGGCATACTGTGATGTTCAGGATGCGCCCTGCAGCATGCAGCAAAGGGAAACAACCACACATAACAATCACGCCAACATGGATGTTTGATGATGCCCGGATGCGCACATGTAATGTCTGTATATGATGCCAGGCCACTTATAACCTCTCACATTGCATAGCCCCGTGGCAATGTCATGCAAATCAATTTGCGTACACAACACATCAACGCTGCCATACATGGTGCCCTGGCACATTGCTTGCACCCGCACCTGTCTTTTCGTATGCCTGTTGAAACGTGTGCTCGCCCAGCATCGCCCTGAGTTTGTCAGTCATGTACGTCATGTCCTGCATGTGGCCCTTGCTCACCAAATGCCGCGCCAAGTCCATGACAGTACTGCAGAGCACAGACGGTTGGTTTCTATTTGTAATTTGTTCTCTACATCACTCGGCGTACTCAACAACAGCTGAAGCTGATGCATGCCTACGAACTGTGGGCGAGCGACCAACCAACCTATCAGGCCCCTGCTGTAAGTGTACACGTCATCAGTTTCCTCCGTACCTGTTCTGGAAGAATCCAATGTCAAAATCCTTAAGCTCAGCAAAGGTCTTCTTGAGTTCAGCGTCTGATCGGGTGCCCATGACAGCACACACTGCGTGAGGTCAGGCACATACACCATCAATCACGTTGCTGCATATAAACAGGCCTGTCACAAACTCACACATGCAAGTCTGCTGCAAAGAATACCGTTGGCCTCTGGCACATACTGCTGCATAGCCCTGCCAATGCCGCCCACCGATTGAGCCAACGCTGCTGCCCGCCAGAACACGTGGCAATAAATTGCGCTCGAATAACGCCTTGCAGACACCCTGCAAGACCACCACAGAATAATGTTTCCATGCGTGTTACAGAACTCAGACTGTTGTCTTTCCATGCTACCTTGATAACATCTGAGCAAGCAACTCATGACTCATCACTCGTCCGCATGCTGCATCCGCAATGGCTGCTGACATGGAGCCCACAGGAGGAATGGCTGATGCTGTGCAGCATGTCTTCACACCACAGGCAAGCTGACTGGCCTGCACAACTGACCAGGTGAAAAGTGCCCAGGCCACCGCCGCCACTGAGCAGCAGAGCCGTGCGTCCATATGCATGACGAGTGACGTTGAAGTATGACATCTTCTCATTCAGAGGCAGATCACAATCTGGCCATGCAGCTACCTGCAAGCACCATCCCAGGTCCAGTTAAGTGTTATTTAACAGCAACACTCAGTGCACATGCACGGCTATCCACTGACCTGCTCCAGCTGCTCCTGGACCTCTTGGATGTATTCACGGATGGGTTCAGGTACAGAGAAGAAGTTGTGTCGGCGCTTCTGACTGCGGGTGCAAGCAAGCAAGCACCACTAGTAGGCATGCTTTTAATTCAAAAGCTCATCCAGGCACCATGCCCATGCAGGCAGGTCCTGACAGCAGATGAAGCCCACCTTTTGGCAATGTTCGCCACATTGCGGATCAAGTCAATGCGCAACGCCATCATCATCTCTCTAGGGTTACCAGCTGCGCGCATGTGCTTGAGATACCGCAGCTTTTCCATCAGCAGCTTCTTGTCGTAGTCGTCGTGAGGTGGCACCTACGCGCCCCAAACCACAGTCGTAAGGAGAACAATGCAAGCTTGCTGCGCGAGGTGGGCGTGCTAGGGCTTCTGCTTGCAGATAAAGCTTCCGGGCCTTGCATGCTCTTACCCGTGAATCCTCGCCGTTGATTTTCTCCAGCTCCCCTGCATTTTTGTGCCACTCCTCGTAGCTCTTGGCTGTCGCCATGAGCCGCCGGAATACACGACTCTGTCTGACGTTCGCATCAAAAGAGTTCCGGATGGTTCGCACTAGCGTCGTCACTACACCTCCAATGACGAGCGCAACTGCACAAGCGTGAGAGTGGCAGATATGTCATGCACTACTGCCAGCCTGATGCCCAGGGGCCGCCACAGATGAGTTGCAAAAGTGTTCTGTCCAGTCAGCATGCGTCGGCCAACTTCTATTCTTGACCCTGAGGACTCACCCAAGCCTACGTGCCAGCGCTTGACGTCCACGCCGAAGTAGAAATGCGAAAGTCTGCCAAGCCTGCTGTCGGTCCGAGTGAAGCCAGTGCCGGACAACCAACCCACCACCTTGAGGAGCTGCTTCTCCAGGAACATGGACAACGTGATAGCTGACTTGCCCACCCAGAAGTAGACAGCGAACAGCTTGCCAAAGGGCACGGAGAGTGCCTTCACGCTGCGCCACAAGGCCAAGACCAGGAGCTGCATGACGAAACGAACTAATTTGTCCGCTGCACTTGGGTGCTGGGATAGTGCGCCAGTCTTGTCGCGATACTTGGCTAGGTCTGCGTTGCGTGTGTGCGCCATCCTGGCGGCGGACTTTGGTGCCATGACGAGTCGTGAAATGTGCGGCCTCGGGCCCAAGAATACTCGAGCCCTGTGCACTGCTAGCCGGACGACATTGCAAACGATAAGGGCTCTGTACAAGCACAGATAGAGTGTGCTTCAAGGGAGGAGAACCCTGAGGCCATGTGAAGGGCGCCATGTCACGCGCCCGTTTCAACAAGGGTACTTTTCGAATTCCACCAGCTGCTCGCCTTGCCTCACCTTCAGCTTAGCTTTGTGTACACGTCGCTAACAGAGCTGAAATATTTACATGGCCGGATGATGTCGAGAAAAACCCTTGGCTGTTCACCTCCCTGCTCTGGTCCATGTCCACTTTCTTACCGCCATGAGCATGCAACAGTTGTGCCTTGACTACAAGAGCGGAAAACAGTTGTGTGGCCCCAAAAAGCACGCATTCTGCCCAAGGTTAAGGCCTGCATGTTGACTCAAGAGGCCCGAGTACACCAGTTTCACACAATGGGGACTTCGAACGTGCCCAGGGAACTCCTGACCCAGCAGCACAGGTCGTAAGGACAGGGCAGTATCAGTGTTTCTGGTTGCCTACTGTCTCCGGTCCTCCATGCAGACGTGCTACAAGCCTTGAATCGTGCGGTTGAGTTTGAAGGCCAGGCAAACGCCGATTTACGCTGAGTTCCAGCACCAATCTTTGCGTGAGTCAACAGCTATCTATATGCAGCGTTCTGACTCAAGCCTTTGACATGGGCTTGAGTCAGAACGCTGTATGCCTGGCAAAATGCCATGCCACAGTAGCTGAGCAGGTGGCACATGATTCTGACAGCAGCTCATGTCAAGTGCAAATGCTCCTGACTCAAGATTACTACTAACAACAGCGGTGGTGCTCTTCCCACGATTCCGTCTACTGCGTAAGGCAAGGCAGGCACAACCAGGATCAGCAATCAGAACCCAGCGCATACAGGCGCTAAAGACAGGCAATCTAGAAGCAGCGGACATCCATGTTTCTGCTCTTGAGGCCCGTTCCATTAGCTGGAGGGTTTCCAAGACTGGAGGGTTTCCAAGCTCCCATGGCAATAGATTGACTTAATATGTCACTGTTTGATATGCCAGTTCCACATCGGGTAATCGCTCGAGTGCGGCATGTCTACAAATGGGCCATGTAGTAACGTCATATGGCAAAATATGCCGCTTAAATGATTGGAATTCGCTATCAACAGTCGACATTGTGAGTTGCCGTTTCACTAGCTCTGACGCTGACCCTACTAGGGTTAGTAACCCTGACAAAATTTGGATCCAGTCCATTTATATGGCTAACAGGATGCTTTCGGAAGGTATTCTGTGGGTTGATGGCCGCAAGCGCCCTTCGGCTTGCTGACACGGCCAAATTCCCCTTTACTAGGAGAAATGTTTACAATCTGCACAAACAGTTGATATTTGCGTTGGGCATGCTTCATGTGTGCACTCCCTCCTTGTAACGGGCCCGGCAGATGGTCAGCACCATTTCACTCTGCGTGTGACCTGTCAAACTGTACGTACATTCATTTCAACACAACTGGCAAATTCCTGCTCAGGCTTGGAACAGGCCAGGGTGGTGCACATCCCATCCCGCGTCCTTTGACGGCTTCCCTGCTGTAAACTCATTGTGTATACAGGTTATAGAAACACGTGGCCGGACTCTGAACGCCCTCCACTAGCCACACCAATAAGGCATACGCCACCAAACACACCCAACTACATGCTTGCAAGGCGTGCTTGTCAAGGGCCCGCGTTCATGTACCACTGCATGGACAACCTGCACACTCTGGTGGCTCAAAGAAAAACAAACCACTGCTCCTTGGGTCAGAAAACGAAGCCAGTGGGCATCAGCGGCTGGATGGCAGAGGAGGCGCAGAGGCGATGGCAGGTGCCCACTGTCTCAGGGCCCCACTGCTAGCCTGCCATCCAGGCATTCGTGCGTGCCCATCTCAGCAATTTTTATTTATAATATTTGAGTCCTATGTTATGTCAAGTTAGCCGGCTGATTGAGGAAGCTGCTAGGCAGGAGGTGGACCTGATTTGTCCACTTCAGACGAGGCCAGGCACCTGCACAGTGCAATACTACAGCTCATCAGTCTACAAGCACCAAGTGAAGCATCTGACAGTCACTGTAAGAATACTCACCAAGTGCTGAACCCAACAACAGAACAAGCAAGTGCACTTAAAGCTGTCGCCAGGCAGCAACATTGACACACCACAGCTGCTTGCCGGCCAAACCAACCAAAATCGCCCATCATATGACTGTGTAAGCGCTGGCCTGGGCAATCTAGAGCCCCATCTGCTCCCATGAGGCTGCCGGTCATTGTTAGAATTACCCACCTGTTGACCATATCAATTAGGTTGGGGTTTTCCAGCGCTGCTGCTACTCGCTCCTTGTCAGCCAACTGCTTGTTAACCGCCAGCTCACTGCTGTGTGACCCTGGGCTGACCTGCACCCACGCCAGCGCATATTCAGACCTGAGTGGATGCAAAACGCTGCATGGGATGGCTGCTGAACCGTCAAAGGCCCACGTTACCCTGGCTGTGGGACATGTCGAGAATCCAACATGTCTTGATCGGGATCCAAGACTCACCAAGGGGACGATTAGGCAAGGAGTGCAACGGCAACATGCCAAGGTCACATGGAATAGTTTTAGAAGGTGTTTACAGTGTCATGCTATATGTATCTGGTAGATTGTCTATAACTGAACAAAACGTGAACAGAGACAGAGAGCTGGCAACCTCCGATATGCATCCCTGTTACTTTGCCACTGAAACCATCATAACCCTTATGCTGCCCTGCAGATGCCCAGCGCTGCCACTTGCCTTGATGTCCACCTTGAACCTGGGTGGCAGCGTGCGCAGCAGCTTGACTCGCAGGCACAGGCCTATGAGGGTGGCCATGGAGCAATGGGCCACAGTGGGCGTGAACTGGACCCTGCAAGGTGAAAACAAGCAGGCAATCAGAACATTCTGATACAAGCACGGAAGGATGTCAATCAAGGTTGGATCATCATGTCCGACCACTCGTCTCGTGTTGCATGCAAAAGGTAGTCTGTCAGGGCTGTGTCTCCTGCTCATGGGTAATTCAAGCCTATCTAGCTATAGCTCGTCCAGATCTAGAGCCCTCACAGGCCTTCGATGTACCCAACCGTCCCAGTCCGCTTCCGCGTAGCAGTAAACGCGACACCTTCCTGACACACACTTCAAGTGCTCTGGCATGGTTCTGCTTGATACATCCCACTCTGATGAACAGCTGACCTACTGTGCAACTGGTACCCTTCCCCCCATCCATGGCTTACTTGACCCTGCCCTTGGAATCATCCACATCAATCAGGCGCTCCTCCACCACATTGAGCTGCTCCAAGGTGTAGGGGTGCTCCGGGTCTGTGATGTCACGCACGTGCTCAAACACTTCCAATGAATCGATGGGCTCACGGGGATCGCTGTCATCGCCCAGCTGAGCACTGCCCAAGGGTGTAGGCCGTTTTGTCTGCATGGGCATGGCAGTACAGGGAGAGTGGTGAGGAGGACTGGAAAAAGAAGGCTGAAGGAAGGCGGTGGGTGGCAAAGAGGCCATGGTCTTCCAGACAAGCAGGCAGACAGATAGGGAGTCCGAGACGGGCGGGTGCGTGGAAAACCAGGCAGGGCAAGCGGTAAGAGAGGCCGGGAAACAGGTAAGCAAACAGGCGGAGAGTCCAAGGCCACAGAGGCGCAGGCAAGCGAACACACAAGCAGGCTGGCGGTGTTTGGCCCATGCATAGGGTATGAACTCGGTGGCAACCAGGCAGGTGTGGCGGCACATGATGAGCAGGCGTGCCCTGCACGTGCATGCGTGTGTGTCACGTAAAGCAGTGTTTGCTTGCACCCTCACCTTGCGAGCGCCTGTGTCCTTGCGGGCATGCACCACCGGACTAGGGTTTATCAGCTCCGCCGTGCTCATGCTGGCATTTGCGCGCGATCAACGGTGCAGTTCACAGGACCGTATTGTCTTCTACGTCTTGCGCACCGATTTGCTTCACCAACTTACCCTTTTCTCTGCCGTTTGGCATGACGGTGTGATGCTCACTCACACCCTACATATTGACAGATGGCTGGCTTGGCTGGCTTGGCTGCATCTGAATGGACAGCAGTGCATCCACAGCCAAGGGCGGCACCACACTGCGCGTGCTGCTATTGGCAAGTTGCGTACAAGTATGCAAACTGTTGCTCTTCATAACCGCAGATCTGCTATTGCCCGATTACGACACCTCTGCTTCTATCCATCCCCACATTTGCAAGGATAACACATCCTCAGCCTATAACCATGTCAACCAATCTGATGGCCTTCCAGGCGCCATGCAACAGTCTAGCACCATGCCTGGCAGCATGGAGCACAACGCCACGTGGCTGTCACGTGCTTCCTGGAGCCTGGTCGTCTGGGACTCGTGGTTTTACGTCAGCCTGGCATGTGGAGGATACCGCTACGAGCAACAGTACGCGTTCTTCCCCTTGCTTCCAGGTACAGATCCCAGCTAGAATGCAATCTTATGACATGTGCTGACTGCTGGTCATTGCTTTGGAGTTAGAATTGTCCTTACCTGCCTGTTGTCAGCCCTGCACATGAACGACTTTGCACATCGCGATACCACGCTCTGTCTTGAGCCTGTCCCTGCACTGCCTCTTTAACAATGTAAGAACGCTGGTAGAGTACTTGGTGGCGTCCGCCCCAGCAATAGCGAAGTTTCTAAGGTTGCTGTTTGTGATGTAGCGATTTGCAAAAGTTGACCAATAGCCACCCAAGGCGTGGGGCCCATGCGTCCTGGATTGCAACGCCTGCGATGGCCGCTGTGTGTTCACTGTGCAGCCCTGCTCAGGCCCTGGAGGCACCCCCACCACCCCTCGGCCCTACCCCTAGCCGGCCTCCTGCTCTCCGCGCTCTGCTGCATCCTCTCCGCCCCGCTCTTCCACACCCTCACGCGCGCAGTCACACACAACACCCAGCTGTCAGCCCTAGCCACCATTGCGTTCGTATTCTTCCCAGCAGGCGTCTTCACCACAGCCATCTACACAGAGGCGCTGTTCACGTTTATTACACTGGCCGGCCTGTGCTGCTTGTACGTGCCCTTGTGTGGCCCCACTTTTCAACCAACGGCTGGTCATCCCATCAACAATTGTGGAAGAGCTGCTGAACCAACTGTAACACAGCAAGGCTGTACCAGGGCGAGCCTGGCAGAACGGGGACAGGGCCGGTTGGGTGTGGTGTGGTATTGGCTGCACCAGTGGAGCGCGGCAGTTGGGCGAGCGCTTGAGCCACACGTGCGCCTGTGGCTGGCCGCCGCTAGCTTTTGTCTTGCGTCCTGCGCTCGATCCAATGGTCAGTTCTGCATCAGTGCCCGGGTTGAAACTGGTCCTGTGTGGACAGAACTGATCTGGCACTTGGTATTACTTCCCAACATGTTATCACAGCACAGTTAGTCATTCGGTCACGGGTCACATGAAGGTTCAAGCAGGGCTGAGTAGGCTGGACTGGAGATGCTTGGGCTTGGTTGTTTGGAAGAGGAGGAAGGGAAGTTCGAACTTCTAGGCTTGTGGTGAGTGGAGTGAAGAGCTGTCGATTGGTGGCAGCTGTGGGTGGGTGCATGGAGACCCATGTGACAGGAATGCGAGGCCGCCCTAAACCCAGTCTCTAAGTGGATGACAGGTCAGGGGCTCATGTCTGTGTGTTGGTTCAAAAGGCTGACAGCACGTGCCTGGCCGCATGTATAATTTCTGTTAAAGGTTACATACAATGCAGCCCAGGAAAGGAAATGAGAGCCCATGCCACATCCTGACTGCTCCAACGCCTCGCTGCTTGTACGCAGGCATCATCCATGCCGGCTTCATTGCCCATGCCGCAGCACAGTCAGCCATCACGCAGGTATTACACGCACTGCGCACCCCTGCACACGTGCCAGCCGACGTGTTGGGCCTGGCTACCCTGCCCACACCGACCACACCACCCATACGGCCAACCACATCCAGCATGCATGCTCCCTCCCCCTCCATGCCCATTCTACATGTCCTATCAGGCCTGCTCTCAGCCCTTGCCCTCCTAATCTCCGGCATTCTAGGCAGCTGCCTGGCCGCCGCACCTCTCATTCTGCACCAATTGCACGCACATGCGCTCTTCTGCCCCACACCAACTGACTCAACCGCTGCCCCAAACCCCGCACTAGCCTCCAACCCTCTGGGCACCACCCTTCGCGTTGTCATGTCCTGGCTATGGCAGCCTGTCCTTGAGCCAGCACCAGTGCCGTCATCATCCTCACCACATGGAGGTGCCCATGTGGGCAGTCCCATGTGGTGCGGTACACGGGCTGCATGGTGGCCCTCGGCCTATGGTCACGTGCAGAGGCAGTACTGGAACGTGGGACTGTTGCGGTACTGGCAGTGGGCTCAGGTGAGACGCACGTGCGGGCACGAAAATTGTGCACATGGGGACATGTGGGTGCCATGTGCATGTCATGGGCGTTCGTGGAGGGCACGCAAGGTCTCCTTGCCAAAGGCACAGGATTTGCCTGGCAAGGGACTGTTATCGATCAGATCAGATTGATACGTCTTTGAATATCCAGAGCCCCTTTCATGCGAGCCCCGCTGCTTCGCTCGCATCCATTTCATCTACGTGCTGGAGATACACGCTTCACCATGTGTTGTTTCAATTGGCCTTCAGCTGGGTGGAACTTCATGCAGCCATGTGCTCAAAATCTATCCGTTGTTTTTTCCCACGTGCCCCAGGTGCCCAACTTCCTCCTGGCTGCTCCTGTGCTCATACTAGCCGGTGCCTGCATCTTGACCTACGTCCGCAATAGGCCACGTCACATGCTGATGGGCGGATTCTGCTTCCAAAACGCGTCACTGGTGGACGCTTTGGGTGATGAAATGACATGTGCACGTGGTGAAAAGCTAGGCAGCAACGAAAAGGCAGTAATAGCGCATCACAACAAGGTGCCACGGAGCAGCCAGCACGTCACACTGGTTGGTTCATCACACAGCAATGACCGAGTCGCATCAGACAAGAAGTCAGTCATGGTCTTTCCCGACCAATCGGGTAGTGCAGGCAGTGTGGGCATCAGACGACGGTCAAACCGCTTGCAAAAACAGCAGCAGCAGTGGCAGCAGGAGCACGAATCGCAGCAGCCGGCGCAGGAGCAGGAGCAGCAGCAGCAATGTCACCTAGGCAACGAAAACACGTCTGCAGGTAGTCATGTTGCCTTCAACCGCTACCCCCACCACCTCACACCAGCCTGAGACGCACATGCATACACACACCAGCTGCGAAGCCAGTGCTTGCATACCCAGTAGACCACGACTCTCATCCAAGCCTTCATGTCTGCTCATGGAGACGCGTCCTGCGCATCCATGCTCATCGCACCACATCGCACTCGAGTCCGTTGCAATATGTGTTGTTGTTGTTGTTTACATGGCCTTCAGTCCGTGAAATCTGTGTTGCATCTTGTGTTGCAATCTGTGTACTTATCACTGCTGTGCAGGGTCCGCAGGGCCTGGTGAAGAGTACAGGTCCGGCTTCCTTGCCCCCGGGGTTGGTGTATTCATCTTCCCGCTCGCCTTCATGGCCGCCACAGCACTGCTGGTCATGCATGTGCAGGTACAGCCTTGAAGGGTGCCAGACAGGAAAATAGATAGAGGAAGCCAGATCAATAGTACGTACAGTGCATCTTGAGAAGGGGTTTGACTTACTGCCTTGAAATTAATAGATGACATGTACAATAGTTTGTGTGGTGTATACATTCCCTGGGTGTGAGGGTGTGCCTCTGTTAACAGTGCAGTTACGTAGGAGGTCTGAATGTTGGTGTGTGTTGTTTGGTGTTTCTTCTGTGATCCTATTATGACTGTGCTGGGCACAGCGTACACGCCAAGCAATCATTACAGCTGAAGGTGCTGCATGTGTTAATGCAGGTTGCCACCCGTTTCTTGTCCAGCTCCCCAGCTCTGTACTGGTACATGGCACACGTACTGCGCAGTGCCAGCCAGCCTCCAGCACCAGCAGCACCTGATGAAAGCACCAGCCAGCCTCCAGCCGCACCAGTGAGCGACTCCAGCCAGCGAATCACAACAGCAGTTGCTGGCGGCCAGTCACAAGTTGGTTCGCATGTCCACGAGGACTTGACAAGCGTGCCTGTGCGCAGTTTGGCTGCTGGATGGATGTGGGCCTGGTGCTGGTCATACCTATTGGTGGGCAGTGTGTTGTTTGCCAATTTCCTGCCTTGGACATGAGTCATGCATCACATGACTAGTAAGTTCCAGCAGGTCTGGCGCTGTTTCTTCAGGGCTTGTCAAGGGTTCGTTATACAAAAACCTGCCACTGACAACAATCCGCTCTGATGATGTACATTCTATGCTCAGGACCTGCAATGGTACACTCTATGTTTCTGTACCCTGATTTTTGCGGCTGTTGCTAAGCGTACATCCACTGATTTAAAAAATTTCAAGCACATTCCACCTTGGGTGCTTAAAGTGTGACCACAAGTGCTAAGGAAGGTTTTTCTCAAATAACCAAGACACCCATGGTCGGAACACCACAGTTTTCAGTAGCAGCTTGACAGCCGCACTGCTGCCATTGATAGCAATTACTGTGCGGTGTGCGGACGTCTGTTGCGAGCTACTTGTAATGGACTCTCCTGAGGATCTTGAGCCTTTTTCGGTAAGCCTGTTTGACAGTGGCTCATCACTACTCCGCTTTGCTAATACACTGTGCCATCCATTCGGCTTGCTGATGCACCTGCCCCATGCGACGTGGCAGGTGTACGGCAGACGCTGCAGGATGGCAGCCTGCAGCGTCTACAAGCATATCAGCTAAAGGACATCATACGTACTGTATTTAACTATCGAAATCCTGTCGCCACAGTGCAGGAGTTGCTGCAGCTCATCACTGATGGCTTCCTGCGAGCAAACAGGACCCACCACCCACCACTGCACCCACCTCTGGCGGAGAGTACAGCTCTGGCAAGTGATGCGCTGGCCACAGCTGAAGAAATACAGCAGGCTACATCACTTGCTTATGTGCTATGATTGCCACAGCCATAGGCTATGCCACAGCCATCATCTGCTATCACAGCCACCTGTGGCGCTTGCTACTCATTGTTGTGCTGCCATCATTCTTGCCAACGGTTGCAAATCTACTAGCTACTACCATCACTTGCTCTGCTGTTTGATCTCCTGCTTGCAGAGAATGACGTCCTTGAACTCAAGATTAATCCAGCCAGACAACGGCTCACATCAAGCTGCCAGTGCCGCCAGACTCGCAGGGTGGCGCCATCCTGCGCCGTCAAGTTCGGCTGTGGCTGCAAGCACAGGGTCAGCCTGAGAAGTATCAATGGCGGACTATGTGGCCACAGATGGTCCAGGTCATCCAGCCCAGCTCACTAGAACTGCTTAATTTCTTTAAACAAGCATCCAGCCTCGAAAACGTCAAGGACGGGGTGCTCTAGGGTGGGGAGCACGCCACTCAGCAGGCTGGGGAGACGCCACTCAGCAGGCTAGGTAGCACGCCACGCAGGCTGGGGAGAACGCATGGGATGATGCACAGGGTGCAGTCCAGGAGGCTCACACAGTGAAGCCAATGCAAGGCGTGGCGATTGCTCGCACTACAAGGGTGCGAAAAGCCTTAGAAAAGCTGGATTTGTGATTGTGACCCAAAATGCATTTTCAGAGCTTAGGGTCAATCCAGGACTCATCCATATCTGCATCACCAGCTGCATGCTCCGGTTCTGTTTGCTCCTGTTCTACATGCTGCTGAACTACATGCTGCTGATGGCCCCGAGCCGGCCGGCCGTCATTCAAATTCAGTCGCTTGGCTTCCTCTCTTCTCGCTAAGGCAAGACGTCTCTGCTGAAGCAACTTCGCATCGCTGACACGGCGTCTCTCCTTCTGGGGAGGAGGTAATGGCACTTCAATGCGCCAGGTCGGCTGCTGAAGAACGACAGGCTTGGCCAGCCCAGGCGGGGGCAGTACCATAACGATTGGCGGCATCACAAGCAGCATGACATATCACTGTTTCATTTACTTCAAAGCGAATACAGTTCGTGCCTCATCCAGTTCAAAACAAAAAAAGAAGCTCACCTTGTGGCGCTTTCTGGCCGGCTTGCGCTGGTTTGGGCGCCACTCTTCATCCTCTGACATCAACCTACGCGCCATTCGTTGTTGCTGTTGTGGTGGTGGAATGAAAATGGGCAGAAATTCAAAAACGATTGTTGCTGCACTTACTTCCCGCGTGCACGCCCGCAAGTTAAATGCCCATCATGAGCTGCAGAGACTGTTTGCACTCGATGTGTCTGCCGGAGCTTGTAACGGAACCCTTGACTGTTGCAGCAGCAACGCGAACGAACGGTGAAGGGCTCAAAGGGTTACTATATTGTCGCTGAGTACGCGTGCAAAGCCTTATGCAAAACTGAGGAGACATATCATGTGCCTCGCTCTCCTCTATGAGTGTGACTAGAATTGGTGTCAGTTCCATTCATCTTCCGAAACTGACCGTCTTCGCTGTAGCTCCGACAACAGCCTTGCGCTCAGCCTTTCCACCCTAATCCATACGGAGTTCCATCCTAGACATTTGACATTGCTGCACTTTGCGATTGCCGTACTCGACCAATGGCTGAGGAAGACGAATTTTGCATCGCACGGCTGGACCAGAGCAACTACAACTCATGGCGCGTCTCCATGGAAGACTTCCTGATGACCAAGGGTCTCTGGACTACCGTGCAGCCAACCGGCAGCACAGACGCAGCGTGCACAGCAACAGCTGGACACGGAGATGCCATAACAGCTGGAGACGCCACTGTTAATCGGAAAAAGGATCAGCAGGCTAAAGGCTACATCGGACTTTCTGTCAGTCCATCTCTGCACCATGTCATCAAGGGCAAAAGCACCTCCAAGGAGATGTGGGACGCCCTTGCCAGGATATTCAGGCCAAGGACCTTTGCTCGTATTTGTGACCTGACCAAGGATCTCCAAGACCTTCGCAAGGAACCCACTGAAACCATCACACAGTACATTCTTCGTGCAACGGGCATAGCGGAAGAACTTGACTACGCTGGTGCCACTGTTGACGCTATGACACTGTTTGGATTTGTGCGTCATGGCTTGCCAGCAGAGTACGACACCGAGAAACTCTTTCTTCAGTATCAATTACTAATTGAAACCAAGAGTGGAGAGTCTAGCGCAATATAACAGCAATCGACTGTGAGTGTGTGTCTAGCTGCAGTACCGTGGGTCAAACTATGAAAAGCCATGTAATGTTGATGATGATGACTGTGCGTGATGTTTTCGCCTGGCCTTGGTAGCTGTCCTGAATCGGATTTGAGTTGACTGGACAAGCGTGGCAATGTCAAAGCAGCTGTAACGGAACTGTGGCAAGGAGGGAGTGCACACCAGGAAGCACGTCCAACGCAATTATTAATTATTTGCGCACATTGCGAAAATTTCTCTTAGTACAAATTTTAGACACAATGCATGCAAGTTCGCAGGCCATGGCCACATAGAGCAGCTTGATGCGCCATGTGATAAGGGAAAGGTCCAACCACGGCACGTTGTGTGCTATTGGACATCCATGTGCTTTCTCAGCCTCAATGATACACACTACCCAACAGAGTGCTACTACCCAAAAGCTAGGGTTCGTTTGGCTGCTGAGATGAATTGCTTCAACGCCTGGCTATGGCGTTCTGGTTACATTAACAAACGTGCCTACCCTTCATGCATTCAACAGAGGTGGCTCCAAATAATCAGCCTGGACTCCAGAAAAAAAGAAGTTTGCCAGTTCTGGGACAATTCCTGGATGTATCCTGCATTTTG